>PVIJ01004120.1:103830-122950 GCA_004024925.1 Scalopus aquaticus | reverse complement strand
GGGGGGGGGGGGGGGGGAGGGAGGGGGCGGAGGGAGGGAAGGGAAAGGGCACAAAATGGAATAGAAAAGAACACAAGGGACCATGGAGATGGATCACGGGTGAATTGGTGGTGGGCTACCCAAGGGGAATGCAAAATGTAAAAGACATAAATAACAATAAAAATATATATTATAAAAAAAAAAAAAGAAGAAGAAGAAGGGCCTCAGCAGAATGGAACCATTACCACCTTGATTTTGGACTTCCCAGCCTCTGAAAGAAATTTCTACTGTTGATGACCCGCTCAATCTGTGGTGTTTTGTTATAGCAGTCTGAAGAGACTAAGATACTCATTAAGCCTCAACTGTGCTATAGGGTTAGTATTCTGAGAGTTAAATTATCTAATATGTGCTATTTTTATTATACTTCCATGTTCACATGCCTTATTCAGTTAACTATCTTGTAAGTATAGGAAACTAAATCAATTTTTAGCCTATGTCTTGGGCACTAGCTTACAGGCTGTAATAACTTTATTAAAATTTCATGAAATATATGCAAATTAAGTAGAAGCATTCCATCTAAGGACCAAAGGGAAAAAAATCCTCCATTAGCACAAAAGTAGAGGTAACATACAACTTACAGGTATTCTAAAGTACCTGTAAATTGGTAGAAGCAGCAGCTTTTCAAAAATTCTATTTGCTCCTTCTTTAAAATATTAGTGGGGGGCCTCCCTGGTGGCACAGGGGTGAAAGACAGCGCTACCAAGCTATCATCAGCCACTGCAGCATGAGTTCAATCCCCAGCCAGGAAGCTAACCCACATGGCATAGCAGACCTCTCCTATCTCCCCCCCTGCTCCCCTCAGCAGTGTATTTCAGTAGATCGGCCTGTTCTGCTCCCACTCTGTCTCTGGTGAATCTTCTCACTCCCCACACCTCTGACCTACACCCCAATTCTTGTATGCATGAATAAATAAATCTTTTAAAAAATTAGTGGGTTACTTATTAAGAATAGGGACAGGTGACCTTTGTCCCCAAATTGTCAAAATTTACATTAAAATCCAATGTTATCAGGCCAAATGTGTCTCTTAAATTCTGGTGTTTCCTGGGGCTTTCTTATCACTCTAGAAGTTTGCCCCGTGTGATCTCATGCCCTACCATAAATGGAATCCCTATAATGTGCAGAGTACTCCAAAACCTCAATTCCCATGTATCTCTAGAGCTCCAGATTAATTTAGAGTTAACTGCTACCTACTTCCAAAAGTGAACTCTACAAACATTCCTCTAACCTCAAACCTGCCCTTGTTTTTTTACTGATATAATTGACATAACATTACATTAGACTCAGAATATACAAGTTAATTATTCAATATATGTATATATAGCAAAATGATCACAATAACTAAGTTAAGATTCATTACAAGACATATTTACAAATTTATTTCCTTGTGATGAGAGCTATTAAGATCTACTCTCTAAGCAACTTTCAAATACTGTAATTATAGTCACCACACTGTTCTTTGTATCCCCCCCCCAATTTTTTTTTTTAATAACTGGAAGCATGTACCTGTTATCCACCATCACACATTTTGCCCATCCCCAGGCCCCACTTCTGGCAAGTACCAATCTGTTCTCTGTACCTGAGTTTTGTTTTTAAGTATCTACATGGTGAGATCATATAAATAAGTTTTTCTCTGATTTATTTCACTTAGCATGATGCCCTTAAAGTCAAATATTTTATTTCTCCATCCGTTAATGGACACTTGGGTTGTTTCCTTGTCTCAGTTACAGTAAATGATCTAGAAACAATGTTGCAGTGAACACAGGAGTACAGATATGTTTTTGAGTTGAAGTTTTTGTTTCCTTTGGATAAGTACCCAAAAGTATATGGTAGTTCCACTTTTAATTTTTTGAGGAATCTCCATGCTGTTTTCCACAGTGGCTACACCAGTTTACATAACCACCAACTGTACACAAGGATTCCCTTTTCTTTTTTTTTAATATTCCAGAGAGATCTTTTTTTTAAAAAAAAAAAACACCTATCATGCCATGAATTCATAGGAAATGAGCTCCAGCAGCTCAGGCTCTTTTCCGCTGGTGCTCACTACCTGTGCTTCTCTGGGTGGAGCAGGCTGGTGCTTCAGTTGAAACCAAGTACCTTTCTCTCTGCCTTCCTTTTCTTTTTCCTAGTCATTTTCCTTCACAGGTTTCAGGAAGCTATCTCAGTATATATTGCTTAATATGCTCAATATAAACACTAGTTCTTTTGGCAAGAATCCTGCCCTTTGTTTGTTTACAACAGTGCCAACTGCACGCTGGCTAATATTGTAGATCCTTCCAGTTTTGCCATGGTAACATTTACAGGCATTCCTTTTTGAATAGCGCCCATTATCTTGAGGTTTACAATAACACCTTTCTTGTAGACTCACATGTATATGGCCAAAGAAATAATTCCATATTATCCCAAAATAGCCTAGAAAACATATCACTTTATGTTAGTCATTTTGGCAAATACTGAAAGACAGTAGTCAAGGGTTCCCTTCACATCCTTGACAATACCTGTTACTGCCTTTTTTATAACAGCCATCCTAACAGTTATGAGGTGGTATCTCATTGTGGTTCTGATTTGCATTTCCTTAATGATGAGTGATGTTGCATACCTTTTGATGTACCTGTTAACCACCTGTGTATCTTCTTTGGAAAAATGTCTATTTGGTTCCTCTGCCCATTTTTTAATAGAGTTGTTTATCTATTGCCTTTGTATGAGTTTTCTATATTCTAGGTATGTGATATATATCAGATACATGATTTGCAAATGTTTTCTCCCATTTAATAGGTTTTCCTTTCATTTTGTCCATAATTTCCTTTGCTCTGCAGGTTTTTAGTTTACAAAAATATCACCACCGAGGCTAATGTCAAAGAGCTTACTACCTAGGTTTTCTCCTACCGGTTTTTTAATTTAAGCTGTTACTTTCAAGACTTTGACATACTTGGAGTTAGTTTTTGTGTATGGTATAAGATAGTGGTCCAGTTTTTCCGACATCATTTACACTGGTCAACAAATTTTTACAAAAGTCATATGTTACTGAAATAAAATTAGTCACTTCCTATCAATTTGTATGTGCTCAACACAAATGTGACAGTCAAATCCTAATTTTGGCTCTAGTTTTTTTTGGTAATCTGCAATAAATGGATATTTAATCACGAAATGCATGCCAATAGTAATAGGCCTACGGTTAAAACCTGTAAAAAATTAAGTCATAGGGCCTCCCCGGTGGCGCAGCGGTTAAGCGCTGCGCTGTGGAGCTGTCGGCAGCGGCGACGCGAGTTCGACGCCCGGCCGGGGAGAATCCCACATGGTGCGGCAGACCTCTCCTGCCTCGCCCGCTGCTCCCCTCAGCAGTGTATTTCTGATCTGCCTGTTCTGCTCCCCGCTCTGTCTCTGGTGAACCCTCTCGCCGCCCCACAGCTCTGGCTTGTACCCCTGCTTGCATGCATAAATAAAAAATAAATCTTTAAAAAAAAAAAATTAAGTCATAGACTGCTTCTTAGATTTCTTCGCTTGTCTCTTCTACAGCTATTCAGGAATAGAACAGATGGAAGACGGTTTCCATTGTGCAAAAACACAGCCTTAAGTCTCAGTTTCAAAGAGTTTAGAAATAGTCTCCATTCTCGTGGGTCATGAGTGATTTCTAAGGCATTCATGAGGCCCTTAATATCGTACGGAATACCAGAGTACTTTCCTTTCTGAAGAAAGGCTCCAACTGCTGGTGGCGCTTTCAATATAAAGTAATTGTGACATCTTCTAGAAGATTCCATTGTTGGAGTCTTGATCCTAGCAGTTCTGCCTTGCTCTTGGATAAGTCCAAATCACAAACCAGGTCATTTAGTTCTTCCTGTGTTAGACTGTGTGGGGTTGATGATGCACCACAGTGAAAATCTGGATCACTGCATGCTGATTGGAACAGGACAAGAACAGGTAGGCTCACCCTTGTCCTCATCAGATGAATCAAGAGGATATTCTGCTGGAGGTTCTGGAATAGAAAGTCCCTCACCATGTGGAACTGGTCTCAATGCAGACAGAATGTTTGGATAGACTACTCTTGACTTCTTTTGCTGCTTTATCCCGCCGGAAAGAGGAGGAACCAAGCAGAAGGAACAGTCTTTTATGTGGTGCTTGGCTCTCTACACCATGGGGACTGCAAACGGCACTGATGGTCTTTTGCCATTTATACTGTGAAAGCTGTGTTGTACATGGAGCACAGCATATATGTGGGGCCCAAGACTGGTCTTGGTCACCAACCTTGCATCTAAGCTAAAGATGATAAGCCTTCTTCACTTGAGAAGCGATCCTTTTCTTCTGGTTGGCAAATGTCACTTCCCCACGAATAGAGCAGAAATTGTCCACGCTATTAACACACTTTTCAGGCATTACTGTTCTGTATTGTGCTTAAACGGATAAAATAATAACAGTTCTATGGAACAGTAGCTTAAACTGTCTTGCACAAAGTCTGAAATATTTTCAGTGCTCAACCTTTCTGACATGGCTTTATATAGTACACTGCTGACGTCAGCTTACTTCAGCAGCCGCCTGGCAGTAGTATTGCAATCCATCAGAAAATGATGCAATCAGTTCTGGATGATGTGTGTATGATGGTATTATGCAATGTGATGCAATATTACATCATTCTAGGCTGATTTAGGATGTTGCTGCAGTCCTACTGGATATATTTACACAGTGAAACATAAGCTAATAAAAAATTTTCAGGATTATATTCGTGTTCAGCACATCAAGATACTACAGATTAGGGCCTTTTTAAGTCAATAACGATCTCACCGTTGACTGGTGTTATTGAAGAGACCATCCTTTCCCCATTGGATATGCTTGGTTCCTTTGTTGTAAATATATGCATGGTTAATTACTGGGCTTTCTGTTTTGCTCCAATGATTTATGTGAATGTTTTTATGTCAATACCATACTGTTTTCATTATTATAGCTTAATAATATGGCTTGAAATCAAGAGTAGCGATGCCTCTAGCTTTGCTCTTCTTCCTCAAAATTGCTTTGGCTATCTGAGGTCTTTGTGGTTCCACACAAATTTGCTAAGGACTACACTAAGTCTATAGACTGCTTTAGATAGTATGAATTTTTGCTGTTATTGTTCTAACAGCAAAGCATCTTCCCCCCAGCCCTGAGGTACAGTTGATATATAACACATTGGTTTCAGTATACAACAAGATTCAATATTTGTAAATACTGCGAAATGATCACTACAATAAGTCTAGTTAACATTCATCACCATATAGTTACAATGTTTTCTTGTAATGAGGACTTTTCAGATCTGCTCTCTTAACAACTTTCAAATACTCAACACAGTATTATTAACTCTACCATACTGTATATTACATCCCCACAAGTATGGACACTTTTACAATATTAATTCTTCCAATTCATGAACATGGAATATCTTTCCATTTATTTGTGTCTTAATTTCTTTGATCAATGTCTTACAGTTTTCAGTGTCTAATAGGTCTTTCACCACCTTGGTTAAATTTATTCTTAGATTGTTTCCCAAATTGCTTCTCTTTCTGCTAGTTCATTATTAGTGTAAGGAATTGCCACTAGTTTTTGTTTAAAGATTTAGTACAACTACAACTTCACTGAATTCATTTATTAGTTCTAACAGTTTCTAGGTAGAGTTTAGGGTCTTCTATATAAAATATTATGGGGGCCTCCATGGTAGTCTAGGGGTTAAGTTTCAGGGCTACCACCATGAAGGCCCACCTCAATATGGCCTGAGTTCAAGCCCCAGGAAGCTAACCCACATGGCACAGCAAACCTCTTCTATTTTGCCCGCTGCTCCCCTGAACAATATATTTCAGTAGATCTATCTGTTCTGCTCACCACTCTACTTCTGGTGACTCACCCCCTCCACACGCCTCCAGCCTGCACCCCAGTTCTTCTACGTAAAAATAAATAAATAAATGTTTAAAATATATTATGTAATCTATTATTCTATTAATAGTTTTATTTCTTTCCTGTTCAGATGCCTTCTTTCTTCTTTCTATCTAATTGCTCTGGATGGAATTTCCAATATTAGCTGAATAAAATTAACAGGGAAAAGTTCAGCTTTTCACCTCTTGAATATGTTAGCTATAGGCTTGTAATATATGGTGTTTATTACATTGATGTCCATTCCCTCCATACCCATTCTGCTAAGCTTTTATCACACATGGATGCTGAATTTTGTCAAATGCTTTTTTCTGTATATATTAAGGTAATCATATGATGTTTATCCTTCATTTTGTTAATGTGGTATATATATTACAATGACTTATTTGCAGGTGCAGGACCATCCTAGCAAACCTAGAATAAATTTAATTTGATCACTATGTAGAATCCTTATAATGTATTTTTTTTAAAGATTTATTTATTTATGCATACAAGCTGGGGTACAGGCCAGAGGCATGGGGCAGCAAGAGGTTCACCAGAGACAGAGCAGGGAGCAGAACAGGCAGATAGAAGGAAATACACTGCTGAGGGGGTGAGACAGGAGAGGTCTGCAGCACCATGTGGGAATCTCCCTGACTGGGTGTCAAACTGGCGTCGCCGCTGCCGACAGCTCCACAGCGCAACGCCTAACCTCTGCGCCACCAGGGAGGCCCCTTATAATGTATTTTTTTAATTCAATGGGCTAATAATTTGTTGAGGATTTCTATATCTATGTTTATCAGGAATAATGGCCTATAATTTTCTTTTCTTATAGTGTCCTTGTCTGGTTTTGGTACCAGTTATGCTGGTCTTATGAGTATGGAAATATTACAGTATCTTTTTTTTTTTTTTAAGTTTGAGAAAGATTGGTATTGATCCTGTATTGATCTGTTTGGTAGAATTCGGGCCTCCCTGGTGGAGCAACGGGTTATGCGCAGCGCTGCGGAGCTGTCAGTGGCTTCGGTGGTGCGAGTTTGATGTCCAGCCAAGGAGATTCCCACATGGTGCAGCAGACCTCTCCTGCCTCGCCCACTGCTCCCCTCAGCAGTGTACTTCAGTCCATCTGCCTGTTCTGCTCCCCACTCTGTCTATGGTGAACCCTCTCACCATCCCACGCCTCTGGCCTGCACCCCAGTTTGTATGCAAAAATAAATCTTTAAAAAAAATAAAATAAAATAAAAAATAAAAAAAAAAAGTTTGGTAGAATTCAACAGTGAAGCCATCTAGTCCTGAACTTTTGTTTGTTGCAAGGCTTTTGATTACTGATTCAATGTCCTTGCTAGTAATGTGTCTATTCAGATATTCTATTCTTTACCACTGTTGGTAGATTGTTTATTTCTAGAAATTTCACCATATCTTCTAGACGATACAATTTTTTGGTGTATAACTGTTCACAGTAGTCACTTATGATTCTGTTTTTCTGTGATATCTGTTGTAACATCTCTTCTTTCACTTCTGATTTTGAGTGTCTTTTCTCAGTGAGTCTAACTAAATGTTAGTGTATTTTCTTTTTTAAAAATCAGCTTAGTTTCAAACTATTGTTTAAATTTCCATTTCACTTATTTCCACTCTGATCTTTGTTATTTACTTCCTTCTACTAACTTCGGTCTTAGTTATTCCCTTTCTAGTTCCATGAGTGTACTGCTATTTTGTAAAATTGAAATCTTTCTGGTTTCTTAAAATAAGTGTTTATTATAAACTTTCCTCTTAAACTGTTTTTGTAGCATTCACAGATTTTGGTATGTTGTGTTTTCAATTTCATTTGTTTCAAGTTATTTATTTTCCCCTTTATCTCCTTTGGCCCATTAGTTGTTCCATAGTATGTTTAATAACAACATACTTGTGAACTTTCCAATTTTCTTCTTTTAACTGAGGTCTACTTTCATACCATTGTGATACCACAGCATCAGAAAACATGCTTGAGTGCCTCCCTGGTGGCACAGGGTTAAAGTCTCAGCACTATCAAGCTATCACCAGTCACTGTGGCATGAGTTCAATTGCTAACCAGGGAACTAATCCACATGGTGCAGCAGATCTCTCCTGTCTTGCCCACTGCTACCCTCAGCAGTGTATTTTAGTAGATCCACCTGTTCTGCTCCCCACTCTGTCTCTGGTAAATCTTCTCACTTTCCACACCTCTGACTTACACCCCAGTTCTTAGATGCAATAAATAAATCTTTAAAAAAGAAAACATGCTTAATCAAAACCACTATGAGATACCACCTCACACCTGAGAGGATGGCACACATTAAAAATACAGGCAACAACAAATGCTGGAAAGGATGTGGAGAAAAAGGAACGCTTCTACACTGCTGGTGGGAATGTGAACTGGTCCAACCACTATGGAAAGCCGTATGGCGATTCCTCAAACTGCTAAACATGGAGCTCCCATATGACCCAGCAATCCCACTTTTGGGAATTTACCCAAAGGACACAAAAACACTAATCCGAAAGGATACATGCACCCGTATGTTCATTGTGGCACTATTCACAATAGCAAAGGTATGGAAGCAACCCAGATGTCCAAAAGTAGATGATTGTGTACATATACACAATGGAATACTATTCAGCATTCAAAGAAGATAAACACATGCAATTTGCAGCGACATGGATGGAATTAGAGGGAATCATACTCAGTGAAATAAGCCAGAAAGAAAGAGAAAAATATAAAATGGTTTCACTTATAACAGGACTATAGGGAAACCAAATAGGAGAGAGACACTCAGCGGGGGGCGGGGGGGTGGTGGAATAAGGGCACAAAATGGAGTAGAAAAGAACACAAGGGACCCATGGAGATGGATCACAGGTGAATTGGTGGTGGGCTACCCAAGGGGAATACAAAATGTAAAAGACATAAATAACAATAAAAATAAAAAAAAAGAAAACCTGCTTGTATGTATAAATAAAAAATAAATCTTTAAAAAAAAAAAAAAAAGGAAACATGCTAGATATGATTTCAAGCTTAGATTTATTAAGACTTATTTTGTTTCCTAGTATATGATCTATCCTGGAGAACATTTCCTGTGTACTTGAGATGAAAACAATTCTACTGCTTTTGAATGGAATGTTTTTATATATATCCATAAGACAATCTGGTCTAATGTGTCATTTAAGGTCAATGTTTGCTTATTGTTTTTCTTTTTCCTTTTTTTTTTAAGATTTATTTATTTATTTATGCATAGAAGCTGGGGTGTAGGCCAGAGGTGTGGGGTGGTCAGAGGATTCACCATAGACAGAGTGGGGAGCAGAACAGGCAGATCTACAGAAGTACACTGCTGAGGGAAGCATCAGGTGAGGCAGGAGGTCTGCTGCGCCATGTGGGAATCTCCCTAGCCGGGTATCAAACTCGTGCTGCAATGGCTGCAAATAGCTTCATAGTGCTGCACTTAACCTGCTGCACCACCAGGGAGGCCCTGCTCACTGTTTTTCTTATCTAGACATTGATGAAAGTGGAACATTAATGTCTCTTACTATTATTGTATTTCTATTTCTCTCTTTAGATTTGTTAATATTTGCCTTATATATTTGTGTGTGTGTGTATAAACAACAATACCCAGTCACCAAAGATTCATCTATTAAATTCCTTCCCTCTCCTCCACATCTAGCCAATCCCAAAATTCTGACACCATCTCCTAGATTCATCTGTTCTTCTCAGCTACACTCCCCTCTTCTCCACTCCCCTTATTTCTGGGCAGAGAATTTAGATGATGGGGCAAGACCTCCAGAGCTCTTTTTTTTTTTTTTTTTTTTTTTTTTGCCTCCAGCAAAGCAATTGGCTATGTAAGTAGTAATGGTTGTTATGTCCACTTTTATTCCTGAATAACTGAAAGTCTCTAACCTATTCTTGATGGACAGATATGTAATGAAACTGGAAAATAAAGTGTTGTTTCAAGATACCAAGGTCTGGGGTTGGTTTCTTATACAGAATACCACAGTCTATCCTGATCTCAACATCTTCTGCATAAACAACTGCAAAAGCCTCCTAATCAATGTCTCTCCCTCTACTCAATTTAAATCCCTATATATATTTTTCCAAGTTAACCTTACAAAGCAAATCATTCCATTTCTCTGATTAAATCTTCAGATTCATCTTAGCCTCAAAATATTCCAAATTCCTTGATATAGCTCTTAAGGCCTACCATAAAATCAGGTTCTATATTCATCCTCTCCATCCATTAGAAATACTTGCTATCCCTCCATACATACCATATTCTTTAATGCTCTTAGGTCTTTGTACAGGCTACTCCATCTACTTGAAATACATTCCCACATTACACTACCCTACACTTCCTTTGCTTGTCTAGTCATATAAGACCCCTAGACAGTTATCCTTTCCATTCTCTCAACAGCTATTCAAAATTGGTTATCTTTTCAGGCCTCTGTTTACCAATCCTCTAGCCCAATCACCCTAGTGTGCCAGCTCCCTAGCTAAAAAGAACAAATCCCCTACATCACAAGGAATATTACCTAAGGAAGGAATTTCCTCAAATTCCTTTGTTCAGATACCAAACACCCATCTCCTCTCCTATCCCAATCTTTTCCTTTGTATCGTTTGTTAAAAAGACTTATTTATTTATGCACAAATGAACTGGGGAGTGGGGAGCAGAACAGGCAGATTTACTGAAATAAACTGCTAAGAGGAGCAGTGGACGAGACGAGAGAGTTCTGCTGCTCCATATGTAGTTTAGCACCCTAGCTGAGGATGGAACTCAGGCCATAGTGGTGACAGCATGCTCGTGCTGAGACTTAACCCCTATGCACCAGGGAGGCCCTTTTCCTTTCTATCCTAAGGAAAGGGATAATAGTTCTATCTCTGCTCTAGATTTCACCATCTCTACATACTCAATGACTTCATTATCACTACTCTATCATCTCGCTCATTTCTGAATAAGTATGTTCTAGTTACTCATCTTAAAAAAGAACTTTTCCCTGAACCCCACATTCCCTCATTACTGCCCTTTTTCCATCTCTTTACAATCATCTTGAAAAACAGGGCTTATTTGCCTTTTGTTTCCTAGCTCTTTATTCCTCAACCTAATGGAATTTTACTCCAATAACCCTACTCTCAACTGAAGTCACCAATGACCTGAGTGCCAAATTCAATAAGCTCTTTTCTTTTTTCTTTTTTTTTTTTAATAATGTGGAAGGTGCAAGTAAGATTTTTTTTTAAGATTTATTTATTTTGGGGGCCTCCCCGGTGGCGCAGCAGTTGAGTGCTGTGCTGTGGAGCTGTCACAGTGGCGACGCGAGTGCGACACCCGACCTGGGAGATTTCCACATGGTACAGCAGACCTCTCCTGCCTCGCCCGCTGCTCCCCTCAGCAGTGTATTTCCGTCGATCTGCCTATTCTGCTCCCCGCTCTGTCTCTGGTGAACCCTCTCGCCATCCCACGCTTCTAGCCTGTACCCCAGCTTGTATGCATAAATAAATAAATCTTTAAAAAATATATATTAACTTAAAAAAAAGAAGATATAAGGTTTTAAGCAGGAGAAAATAAATTTCAGTCCTCTTTAGCTGAAGGGTACAAAACTAAATGAAAGCTTGGAGGAGCAAGACTAGGATAGAGGGTCTCCCTGGTGGCACTAGGGGTTAAGTCACAGCACTATCAAGCTATTGGCAGCTATTGCAGCGCAAGTTCGTTCCCCAGCCAGGGAGCCAACCCACATGGCACAGCAGAGCTCTCCTGTCTCGCCCACTACTCCCCTCAGCAGTGTATTTCAGCCAATCTACCTATCCTGCTCCCCACTCTGTGAATCCTCTCACCATCACCCCCACACCTGTGGCCTACACCCCAGCTCTTATATGCATAAATAAATAAATCTTTAAAAAAAAAAAGACTAGAGAGGCCAGTTACTGATCATCAGAATTATTCAGATGAGAGATGATTATCTCCTGAATTTAGGAAGTGGCATGCTAATGGAGAAAAACTGAAAAATTCAAGCTAGAGGAGATAAGAGTCTACATAACATTGTGATAACTAAATATTAAAGAATAAGAATGACTCAAGTATGACATCTAGGTTTCTCATGCAACTAAGTGGTATCTTTCACAGAAAAAGAATGCAGAAAAGAGGAACAGATTTCCATGGAAAAATTATTCTTTTTTTGGTAATACTGAATTTGTGGTGCTGCAGGACGGTAAAATGAAGATTTTCAAGATATCACTGAATAAATGAACCTAGAGCTCAGGCAAGAAATGAGAACTGGAGACAGAGACTAATAAATTATCTGCATCTAGGAACAGATGCTAAATGAAGTCATCAGGGTGGATGAGACTGACAAACCATGTACAGCAATGTTTTTCTAAATGTCGTCCAAGACAACTGACCAGAGACTTAAGGAACACCAGGGATGTTTGTTAAAACAGATTTCTGGGTCCTTTCCAATTCTACTAAATCAAAATCTCTGGGGATAAGACCCAAGAACCCATATTTCATGCGTTCATTCAATGAACGTATACTAAGTAACTATTCTAGGCACTAGAAATACAGCAGTTAAAAAATAAACAAGGCCCCTGTTCTCACAGGGTTTAAGTTTTAGGTGTAAGCCACACTAAAGACAAGAAAACAAGATAACTTAAAATAGTGATAAGCACTGTAGGAGATAAAAAAACAGAAGAATGTGATTACAAAGGGTCTAAGAAGGAATCATCTGGTCTGCCTTGATTACTATCCTCCTAGTTCTCTGTAATGAAGCTCACAGAAGCTTTCGTATGTCTGAATTATCCTTCTCTAAGGGGACAAAGAATTACCCAATGCCCATAATGTTGCTAATAAGCCATGCATAGATTCTTACAACTGACATATGCAACTAAACACTGCCTCCACAAAGATATGAACTGAATACCGAGGAAATTTAGTCTTTTAGTATAACTGCTGACACCATTTTAAGGTCAAATGAGCTTTTAGGAAAGACAAAATAGTGCTTTGTAGATATGAAATACAGTTTTGATCATTATTAATAAACACCATAGGGCAAATGTTGTCAACAAGAAATACATCAAAAGTATCCACATAAGAAAGATAACAGACCTAGCAGAAAAGGACACTAGTTAATTAAAAGTCTATGTATAAGTGTACATTAGACAAGAACTATATAGAAAACTAACAGTGGGAGAAAAACTACCTCCAAAAAACAAAGATTGAACTTGACTAGTTTGCAAATCAGCTTTATCTCTTTTCCCACAGACTCACAAACAACAAATATCAATTAGAAATAAATTCAGTTCTTTTAAATCTTATTACCTCTTTTATCTTTGTAACAGTTTTATAGGATAAGGACTTGCACTGAGATCTTTCAGGACCTCAATGTAATATTTGAGTGTAAAACTACAGCCTTTACCTGCTTGCAAAAGATTTTTGAGGTTTTCAAAAAAAAATTTTAAAACATATATTTTACACCTTTGGAGCAATGGAAGTACCAGAACATTGTTCTAATTTAGGTTAAGTGACCTTATGGAATACGTAACAACCTCATATTTTAATCTTCATCTCCCAAGAAAATACCCAGAAAGGCCTGAAAACTGTTTTCCAGGAAAAATAAAAATCTGACAATTTAGAAAAGTCACAACGTGACAAGTAAGCAAGCAACAAAAGAAAATTAAATTATTTTTTATACTTTTCGTGGTTAACAAACTAAGAAGAAAAAGAATAAAATTAAGTCCTTTAAAAATACAAAGTGTGGGTCTCCCTGGTGGCGCAACGAATTAAGCGCAGTGCTGTGGAGCTGGCGGCCCACATGGCGCTGCAGACCTCTCCAGCCTTGCCTGCTGCTCCCTTCAGCAGTGTATTTCCACTGAACTGCCTGTTCTGCTCCCCACTCTGTCTCTGGTGAACCCTCTTTCCGCCCCACACCTCTGGCCTGCACCCCAGCTTGTATGCAAAAATAAACAAATCTTAAAAAAAAAAAGTGTTTTGACTATTGGGAGAAATGACTGCCTCAGGCTTTTGCACCCTTTCTCCTTATTCTTTCTCATCTCTAAGTTGGAGTTACCATTTTGATCAGTTCTTTTTTGGGTGGGGGGTTAAAGCACAAGAAAAGCCATGCCAAAACTAGAAAGCTAAAGTAAGTTTCTCAGTATAGATTCAAACAACTGGACTAAACAATTCACAAGAGATCCCGCAGAAAATCAAAAACAACACCTAGATTTAGGAATTATCCCAGAATCTTTCATAAGTTCCAAGTTAAAAAATGATGGAATCACTGCAGATTATTGTAATTAGAAGCTTTCAACATTCTTTTTAATACTGTAGAAAACAGATACATGCTTAGGAAAATCTAAGAACTCAAAGAGGAGCCAAACAGATCAAGTTAAAGAAATCTTTCCTATGTACATCTGTTTTCAAAAATAGGGCCTCCCTGCTGGCACAAGGTTAAAGTCTCAGCGCTATCAAGCTATTGCCAGCCACTGAAGCATGAGTTTGATCCCTGCCAGGGAGTGAACCCACATGGCACAGCAGACCTCTTCTGTCTTGCCCGCTGCGCCCCTCAGCAGTATATTTCAGTAGATGTGCCTGCTCTGCTCCCCACTGTCTCTAGTGAATCCCCCCTCTCTCTCTCTCTCTCTCTCTCTCTCTCTCTCTCACACACACACACACACACACACACACACATGCACGCACACACCCCATACCTCTGGCGGACACCCCAGTTCTTGTATGCACAATTAATAAAAATAAATCTTTAAAAATAAATAAATAAACTCGAACTCGAAAAATAAACCCAGAGAGATGGATTTCATTGGAGAGATGGATCAGATGCAACACTGCTAAACTGGCAACCATGGTAATAACAAAAGTTAAACACCAAAAGACTATTAAGTGGAATGGGTGAGAAGAATACAGATGGGAGGGAAATACTGAGGTCACCATGTATGATGGTCTCTACAATTCAACCCAACTGTATTCATGCACATATATTCAAGCCATAAGTCATGTTGTTTTTCTTACATATAAGCTGGCAGCATATTCCACAAAGGGAAATTCAAGAGCCCCTTGTTCTTTATTACAAGGAGGCACAGAAAAATCATAAAAGACAGTTTCACAAATTATCTTCTCTGTACTATCTGGAACCACGTAACCAGAATGCAACATTTTTTACCCCTTCCTTAAAAATCAGATTTTTGCCATAAGCTTTCCTTGAATTTATGAAATCTAACAAAGGAATAAGCATTGCATCATTCAGAAACCGTTACATACACTGAAAACATTCAGTACTCAATATTTATGAGAAGTAAAAACATGGCATAAAGATGTTTAAATCTCTCAGGGGCCTGAGAAAGACTTCCTAGAAACTTTGTGAAAGAATTTAAAAAGGGACAACAGAAGTATGATAGAAGTTTTTTAAAAATCAATCTGCCTGGGCCTCTGTGGTGGCCCACCGGATTAAGCACAGCGCTGTGGAGCTGGCTACCAGTTCTATGCCCAGCCTGGGAGATTACCACGTGGCGCGCAGGCCTCTCCTGCCTTGCCTGCTACTCCCCTCAGCAGTGTATTTTGGTCGATCTGCCTGTTCTGCTCCCCACTCTGCCTCTGGTGAACCCTCTCACTGCCCCACACCTCTGGCCTGCACCCCGGCTTGTATGCAAAAATTAAAAAAAAAAATCTTTAAAAAGAAAAACAGGGCCTCCCTGGTGGCGCAGGGGTTGAGCGCTGCGCTGTGGAGCTGTCGGCAGCGGCAATGTGAGTTCGACACCCGGCCTGGGAGAGTCCCACATGGTGCGGCGGACCTCTCTTGCCTGCCCGCTGCTCCCCTCAGCAGTGTATTTCTGGTTTGCCTGTTCTGCTCCCCACTCTGTCTCTGGTGAACCCTCTCACCGTCCCACGCCTCTGGCCTGTACCCCAGCTTGCATGTATAAATAAATAAATCTTTAAAAAAGAAAAGAAAAGAAAAAGAAAAAGAAAATCAATCTGCCTAAATTATGTCAGAAATTATCCACAGAACAATAACTACTAACCTACTCTGATGTTATTAGGTCTTTACACTTAGCAACATCAGAAACAGATTCAGCTCAAGTGATACATGATCCCCAATTCTTCCCCATCCCCAAACTATTCTCTCAAAGGCCTGATAGCTTTCAAAGTATTGACAATGGTTTAAGCAAAAACCTTATCTTTCCCACCAGCATTCCCACAAAATGCTAAAAGCACTAAATCATTCCCTCTACCTTCCCAAACCAGAGCATAATGTCCAGGAAGTCCCATCCAGGCCACTCTAGGTAAAAGATGAATAAAAGTAACAAATGCACCAATCAAGAAATAAGAAAGGGGGCCTCCCTGGTGGCGCAAGGGGTCAAGTCTCAGCCTATGAAACTATCCGCAGCCACTGCAGCACCAGTTAGATCCTGATCCCCAAGAGATCCCACACGGCGCAGCAGACCTCTCCTGCCTCACCGGCTGCTCCCCTCAGCTGTGTATTTCAGTCAATCTGCCTGTTCTGCTCCCCAGTGACTCTGACTCTGGTGAATCCTTTCACCCCCACACCTCTGGCCTGCACCCCAGCTCTCATATACATAAATAAATAAACCTGAAAAAAAAGGAACAAGGAAAACACAAAAGAAGGATAATCTACAGAACTCACAGGACCTGCTCCTTTTATCCTCAAACTTAATACAAGTAGAATTTAGTTGTTAAAAATGCCCCCAAATAAATTTGTAGGGAAAAGCAATTCTGTATTGTTAGAGAAAGCTATTCTTGCTAGTTTGTTTTTTGGTTTTTTGTTTTTGTAAACTGGCTCCACTTAAATGGAGGGCCAGAATATTCCATAGAGGGGCACTCAAGAGCTCCTTATTCATTCTTATAAGGAGACATGGAAAAGCCATAAGCCAGGGAGATGAACCTAACTCATATAGCCAGGGCCATAAATAATAGCATCTTCAGTCTACAGAAACATTCAAAGTGGAACCAGACTCCTCAGCTCTCTGGGACCAAAGAGGTAAGAATGGTGATATTTGTTTCATCAGGGATGCGAATAAACCTCCAGGAAGGGCCAAAAGCAACATATTAAAATACTAGCCACAGGAGATCTGAGATTATCTTCCTCTAAAACCACCAACACCAAAGATCTCCATGCTCCATCCTACTCTCTGACTTCAAAATGCTTTCATTTTGACCTAAAAGTACAAGACTTTGTGAAAGGAGAAATGTGGCAAGAATTGACAGAAAAAGACATCTTTCTGAGTACCTTAACAAAATCCTAGTGAAAAAATCTATTCCACATCTCCAAAGACAACCAATCATGAACAGAAATTCAAAAAAATGAGAGATCAATAAAATTACTCCTCTTTACCTACTCGGTCATGAATTTCTTGACCACCAATTTTATGCCAAGTTCTATCCTGAGTTCTGAGGATACAGTAATTAACAAAACAAGAATATCTGCCTTAAAAGAAGCTCACTTATTTATAAGCTTCTTTCTAAATATATGTTATAAGTTGATAAAGGGTAAGGAGAAAATAAAGCAGAGAAGTGGGATAGGAGTTATGTAAATGTATATTGGGGAGGGACTTTGCAATTTAGATAGCCAAGGAAATGTCACCTGGAATGACATTTGAGTAAAGAGGTAAGAAGATAAGGCTGTGAAGTTTTATTAGAGAAAGGTGGTGCAAGAAGACCTGGAGAACAAGTGTACATAGTCCCTGAGGCACAATGTGTCTGGTGTACTCAAGGAACAGTAGAGGCTTGTGTGTATCCTGGAGGGAAGAGGGTGCTACAGATCTAGGGCTATAAAGACCTTTGTAAAGTCTTTGGTTTTTATTCTGAAAGAGAAAGACATCTCTTCTGACTCCTTCCCATTAAAAATTATCAGCCACCCTATTTTTATATAGGCAATTTTTGAAATGTTCTGTTAAATTGTGAAGATCTGCAATACTGCAACTCTGAATGAAACTTAACTTTTGCTGACAGATGATTAGACTTTCAAGAAAAGTTCTTTGTTCCTTCAACCCTGTGAAGAACAGTAAAGGGAAGAAAAGCAAGTCTAAAATGTGAAATGAATTAACTTAATCTACCACTTTCTACTCCCCACCACTATTTAAACTGCTTTTGTCTTGATGCCCCAGGTTCCACAAGAGGGGGAGGATGGGGGGGGGGGAAGTATCAGAGAAAAAAAAATGCACTAAGGAAAAAAAAAGTCATAAACTTGAGTCAGTGCAAATCTATCCAAAACTACAATATTAGGAATCTGTGACATTCCTGAAGTGGAACCTGTCACCCGCCCTCCTCCCAAGTCCATGTCACCTACCACCATTAGAAAGGACTCAATTTTAAGTAAGCCTATTTGAAAAAAATTCAAGGATATTCATCTAACTGGAACCTGAATTTAAAATTTCCCACAGCTTGCTTTGGTTTAATGAAACTCTGGGGCTGCTATTCGATCACTCCTCATCAATATCCAGGACTCATTTTGAGTGCATAAATATTCTGTGGAGTACTACATTAATGATGACAAAAAGTTGAAAAATTTTGACTCTACGGGAAATCGAAATCTAGAAGAGTTTTCAAGAGGCTCAAGAGTGAGTTGAGCTTAGTGTAGGCCAACTTTTAAGCCTCAGAAACATCTCCTCGAAAGTGCCAACTCAAACCCAATCCCCGTAATAAACTAGCATACCGGCATGA
Organism: Scalopus aquaticus; assembly: GCA_004024925.1. Lineage (NCBI taxonomy): Eukaryota > Metazoa > Chordata > Mammalia > Eulipotyphla > Talpidae > Scalopus > Scalopus aquaticus. The sequence continues at coordinate 104,369 of PVIJ01004120.1, read as the reverse complement.
CCTTAAACATTCCAAAACCTTCCTTCCCAGGGCTAGAAGGAAAACGGAGATTCAAGAAACACACAAAGCTAGTCAATCACCCCAAACAGAAGGCGCAACAGTTTTTAGGTCCCACCTAACAGGCTACAGGTGGCGTCAGCACCACCTCCCCCCGCGCCGCGCCCTCCGCCCCGCGCGCCCCCTCCCTCGCTTCTCGCCAGCGCTCCCGCGCACTCCCGGGCGTCTCTGGCCTCGGGGTCGTCCTTCCCCGCAGGCACCAACCCTGACCCACCACCCCTGGCCCAGCAGCTCCAGCGCGGGGAACCCAAGCCAGGGGCCGCCTCCCGCCCCCCTGCCCGCGCGGCCGCCACGCCCCCTCCCCACGGGTCGCTAGCGCCGCCCGGCCCCTCGGCCGGGAGGTGGCCTCACCTCACGCGGGCCGTGGCTGGGAGGGCGCCAGTGTCTCCGCCCGCCGTCCGGGCCCACGGCCGCTCGGCTGCGGCTCAGCCCCGACGGGCGGGTGGCAGCGCGCTGCTGGGGGCGGGATCTTCTCGGCGGGG
>PVIJ01004120.1:29507-103730 GCA_004024925.1 Scalopus aquaticus | reverse complement strand
GTCACCGCGTCCTGCGCCCCGCGCGTCTCTGCTTCCTGTGTGCTTGTGCGCTCCTGCAGACGCCCCCTACCTACTCACCCACCTAACCCCCTGTTTCCACTTTCCCACCACACAGACACATACGCACACGCACACGCTCACTTTCCTTTGCGTTACTCTTGTCTCAAGCCACCAATCCATATCCCCCTCAAACCCGTCAAGCTTGTCAGATTCACCCTAATTTAAACAATATCCAGTAACCAAATTTAAGTTACTATAAAGTAACAAATTAACAGAGCACTTTCAAAATAACCTTTCACTTAGAACAGTAATTCCTGAGCCCAGAAGAGAGCATATATGCAATAAATATTTGTAGTATAAATTGAATAAAGATCATATGGTAGGTCCATTTTTTTCCCCAAATGTAAAAAACCTAGGAGGATCTTAATTCAAGCTCAGTTCAAAATCTCTTCTTACCAACATCCCCCTCAGACACACAATACATATATACACATATGTATGTATATATATTACATTTCAGTGAACACGTTATTGGTCTTTTGGGTAGCGGGGGGGAATTTATTTGACAGGAAAGATGACCTCATCATAATTCTGCTGGAACCAGCATATGGTCTCCCCTCCTGGGATTTTATGTTTGCCCCATTGCAGTCTGTCCTGTGCTGCTTGTCGAGATGCGGAAACCTGGCCTAACCAGCGCCACAGAAAAGTCCAGGTAGTAGATACCAAAGCTTGGGTCATAATTGATCCACAGATAGATGTGGTCCTGCATCCCCAAACCAGAATTTCCAAAATCTGAGACGTAATTTTTTCTCATTTATTTTTTATTATTTCTCCCACCTTTATACCTTTCTCCAGGATTTCACTTCTCATGGTTCCACAAACAGTGGAATGGACTGTAACCTTTTCATACCAAAGGATCTCATACTGAATTTAGCTTTGGAGAACACAGAGGTCTGACTTGTGAGCTGTTCCAGCACCTTGGCTGCCCAGTAGTCTGTCACCATTCTTCCACACACAAGTGTTGAGACAGCTTGCAGATTCTAAGCTCCCCCCAAATGGGTTCTCCATTTCACCGTCATCTACCATGATGGAGAACCCATAATTCTTAAGAATCATCTTAAAATTTCACCCTTCCATTTTGTCCATTCTTGGCAGAATCAATTTAGTTATTGACTATGTGTATTTGGGTCATTTTCTGACCAGCTCCCTCAAAGAAGCATTGTAGTCTTACACTGATAGAATTCAGTTATTAAATATTTACTATAGCAAGTGTAGTATGCGAAAAAAAAAAAGTCAAATAATTACATAGCACAATGTAAGTGCTATCATAGGTGTTCAGTGGATAAACTCCAGAGACTCTCAGGTCAAATTTCAACTAATCTTGAAGAATATAGATACGAGTTCACTCAAGAAGTAAGAATGAAGACTTCAGCAAAGTCAGAGAGGTGTGAAATTCTTTCCTTCAAGGATCACCTCTTTCCAGGTTTTCAAGTTGCAGGCAGCTTGACGGAGAGGTGACAACCAGAAGGAAATAAATACTAGCTAATATTTGTATTACATATGTTTAATATGGAATATGTAGCTTACTATTATTTCTATTCAATCCACAACAAAATAGGTATTATTAGCATACCCATTTTATTTTACTTATTTATTGTTTTTAAAGATTTATTTATGCATACAAGAACTGGGGTGCTGGCCAGAGTGGGGGGCCGTGAGAAGATTCACCAGAGACAGAGTGGGGAGCAGAACAGGCAGATTGACTGAAATACACTGCTGAGGGGAGCAGTGGGCAAAGCAGGAGAGGTCTGCTGTGCCATGTGGGAAGCTCCCTGGCCAGCGATCAAACTAGTGCTGCAGTGGCTGCGGATAGCTTCATAATGCTGAGACTTAACCCGTTGCGCCACCAGGGAGGCCCAGTATACCCATTTTATAGGTAAGGAAGCATGAGGTACAAAAGTCCCAGATGTTGAACTGAGTTTCTCCTCAGAGTCTTCTCTTAATCATTACACTATTGGCAATATAACTGGAAAGGGCAATATAATTGGAAAAGACTTGTATACAGTCATACAGAGTGCAAAAATTGGGTTTTTTTGAAACAAATGCAGTAACTGAAGAACAGCTAAAGCAGAAACATTGACGTGTCCACCATGAACAGGAGGCCTCCTCTGCTTCTCCCCTTTTTGCTCATCATTCTTTCCCCAACTAATTGCCAGGAAGAAGGGAGTAGCTGGTCATGCTAGAATTTGAGGGGTTCTGGGAAGTACATACTGTAGTCAAGAATTGAAACAAATATCAATGTAACTACCTCCCCTAAACTAAAAAAAAAAAAAAAAAAAAGTTATATATTGACCTCAAACAAAAATCAGTTATTTCACCAATAAAATGGGTTTATTCAGAAACAACAAAAAAGCAGTTCGGTAAGTGCAGACTCATGGCAGGACTCATTTTCACTTCCCTTTGATGCAAGGCCAGCACTTCTTTTTATATAGCCTTTGGAGGGGCTGCTAAGTAATGATGCCTCCTTCTTCCTTCAGCTGGGACAGGGAAACAACAATTCCCGTGTTAGAGATGCAAGGCATGTTGCATCCTATGGTTTGCTTATTGCAAAGGAACTGTCTCCCAACCTCCTGACCTCATTTAAAAAAAGGTTTCAGCATATTAATTTTCACACATCCAGGAATGAACTTAGAAATATTAAAATGGTAAAGATCAGTCTCTGTGGACTTGGAAGAGAGTGGAGAGTGATAGTGTATAGGCACAGGATTTCTTTTTGAGGTGATGAAAATGTTCTTAGTGGTGATCATGGCACAACTTTGTGAATGTACTAAAAGCAACTCAATTGTACAAAGGGTGACTTTTATCTGAATTATATCTCACAGTTGATATTTTGATATCAAAATAAATTTATACTAGAAATTAATAATAAAGCTACCTCTATCACAACCTTTTATAAAACAGAAGAAATCAGTGGAAGAGTGCTAAGAAATGTGACACACAAAAATCCAGTCAAGGTGACTTGGCTTGTAACCTCTGAGAAGCAGACTGGATTGTGACATTTATTCATTTAATTGATATATTTTAAGCATTTCTATTACAATATAGATCAGGTTCTGTGTTTGATGCTGGGAATATAGTAGTAAGTGGCAGAGATGACTTAGTAAATGACTGCACTACTAAACGACTCATCACTAAGGTGATTGAGGGTGTGGCATCTAGGCAAGAATAGTTCAGAAGAGCAAATTGGCAGAATTTTACACACATCTTCAACACATCTGAAGGTGAGGGTACTCTGGCCCACAAACAAACCTATGTGACAAGAACAATGACACGCTTTTATTAAGCACTTACTATGTGATAACCACTATAAGTGCTTCATAAAATTATTTAATTCTTAGGACTTTGAAGTAATCTTTTTTTAAAAATAATCTTTATAGGTCTATAATCCCATAGTCAAAATCCATTGGATCAGACATGCTTCAGAATTCAGAAAATTTCAAGTTGTAGAAAAGTCGTATGTATGCTACATATTATAAAACACCTCCAGGGACAGCATCTCATAAGCAAATATTAATATTTCTGGAATAAAAATGTACAGCCTTAGTGTGATTTTTTTCTAAAAAAAGACCAGAAATAATCTCACTTCTGTTCAGATTAGGTCTGATCATCATACTTATGCAGAATCACATAGCCGATAAAACGAAGAGACAGAATTTTAACCTAGGTGATGTGGTTTAAAAAACTTTAGTTCCCGGCCTCCTTGGTGGCACAGTGGTTGAGCGCTGCACTGTGGAGCTGTCGGCAGTGGCGATGCGGGTTCGATGCCTGGCCAGGGAGATCCCCACATGGTGCGGCAGACCTCTCCTGCCGCGCCTGCTGCTCCCCTCAGCAGTGTATTTCTGATCTGCCTGTTCTGCTCCCTACTCTGTCCTGGTGAGCCCTCTTGCCGCCCCACGCCTCTGGCCTGTACCCCAGCTTGTATGCATAAATAAATAAATCTTAAAAAAAAAAAAAACAAGCAAACAAAACTTTAGTTCCAAATTCCATGTACTGTCAGGTAAATCCCTTGCTGTGGATCTGTGAGACCTTCCCCAGGAGATCTACTCAGCCTCTTTGAAGGCCAGGAATTTTTTTTTAAGATTTATTTATTTATGCATACAAGAACTAGGGTGTAGGCCAGAGGTGTGGGGGTGGTGAGAGGATTCACCAGAAACAGAGTGGGGAGCAGAATAGACAGACTGACTGAAATACACTGCTGAGGGGAGCAGCAGGGTGAGACAGGCGAGGTCTGCTGCACCATGTGGGTTAGTTTGAATGTGATCGGGGATCAAACTCTGCTGCAGTGGCTGCTGATAGCTCCATAGTGCTGAAACTTAAGGCCCAGGGCCAGGAATTTTGACAAATTTCAAAATGTTTTCCCTAAGCTGCAGAAACCCGAAAGAAGGAGCAAAAGTTCCTTCCCTTTCCCCACCCTCAGACTTCGCTCTGAGGACACAGGAAACATGGCTAAAACACTTCCCCTCCTCTCCCTTAACTTGAGACTGAAGCTCCACAGGGCAAACCCCAACCCTAGGGCTAACGGAGAAGTCTGGCTTATACTCTCCCAGAGGGAGGAAGAGGGGGCTAGGGCTTTTTTTTTTTAAATCTTTATTTATTTTTTTTAAGATTTATTTTTTATTTATACATACAAGCTGGGGTACAGGCCAGAGGCGTGGGGCAGCGAGAGGGTTCACCAGAGACAGAGCGGGGAGCAGAACAGGCAGATCAGAAATACACTGCTGAGGGGAGCAGCGGGGCGAGGCAGGAGAGGTCTGCTGCACCATGTGGGATTCTCCCCGGCCAGGCTGGAACTCGAGTTGCCACTGCCAACAGCTCCACAGCACAGCGCTTAACCACTGCGCCACCAGGGAGGCCCAGGGGGTAGGGCTTTGAGAAGAACCAGCAAAGGAAATGCAACTCTCAGTTACCTGCCTGCAATCACCTAAAGTGCCCTGCCAATGACCCGCTCTTGTTTGAGAGTCATCATGTAACACTCTATCTTAAAATCTCTGATCTCTCCCTTTCACCCCATGCTTCCCAGCGATGCCATTGATCTGAGGAGGAATTTCAAGGCTAACCTTTGTCCCCATGCCTGGACAACTCACAGGGGTAACAACCATCTCCCAACACTGGCCACAAAACATTTCTCTCCCCAAACAAACTAACCTCCCTCACATCCCCCACTCTGTACTTTCACTGATTGTGCTCTGGCGCTGGAGGCTTCTGCCAAGTTCTACCTGTAACTGGCTTCATCTCTTAAATCAGATGTTTGGCTGCTCTATCCCCTACAAGAAGGAGTCATGCCAGCTGGACACACACTCCTTTCTTCCATCCAGGGCCCCTGGTGGCCAGGACCAGCAGAGACCACATCTTTGAGCCCCTGAGCCCCTGATCTGCAGGTCTGCCTCAACTGTACCGCTCTAGGAGAGCCTCCCCCAGCATGCTCTCCTCATTGCACCTGGCCTTTCTATTCCTGGCTCTGGCCACGCTGGCCACTCCCAGAGCTGACAGTCAGTGTCCGGCATGCGGGGGGGCCGCCTTGGACCTGGAGAGTCAGCGGGAGCTGCTTCTTGACCTGGCCAAGAGAAGCATCTTGGACAAGCTGCACCTCAGCCAGCGCCCAAGCCTGAGCCGGCGGGTGTCCAGAGCTGCTCTGAGAACTGTGCTGCAGCGCCTCCGTGGGACCCCACGGGGGGCCTTTTGGGAGACTGACAGGGGACAGGAATATGAGATCATCAGCTTTGCTGAGACAGGTGGGTTCCTGGTCTGTAGCTCTTCCTCAAGACCTCAAAACCGATAAGGAGACCTCTCAGGGAAGGAAAAGTTTCCTCTCCAACCCAATTCCTAACTCCTTCCGCCAAACAATCCCAAACTCCAGCCTCCCGCAGGCTCTGTAATCTCCTAATCCCAGATTCCCAGCCCCCAGGATCTCTCTGGTAGCTCAAATTTAACCAGTGGTCTCCTGAGAAATGGATAGGTTTCACCACTTTTAAATCTACCTATCCACAAACAAACCCTCACTGCAGGTCCCACAAACTTCTTCACGCTGTGTGTTAGCCCACCCACTTCCTGGACCCCAACCCAGGGGCTGATAGCTGAAGTGTCCATCCTTTCTCTGGCCCCAAGTTCCCAGCCCCTTTTCCTCCATTCTCCCAGATGTTCATTTGGAAAGCAAAACAACAGGACTGCAGTACATCACCCTACCCCTGCCCTCTTACCGTAAACCTCAAATCCCCATATCAAAACATATCAGACTCAGATCAGGACTCAGAAAGGTGGAAAAAGGATAGAGGAGAGCAGAGGAATTGAAGAATTTATCAGGGAGCTGGATAGAAGATCAAGGATTCAGAGACAGGACCTTAGAAACAGAACTCAAAGTGATCTTTCTAGCCTCTGAGCTTCTTGCAAGCTCTTTCTTGGATCTGTAAGACTCTTCCCATTCCTGACCCTTTACCCTTTGTTAGTGTCCACTCCCTTCTGCCTTCAAGCCCCAGCAAGCTTTCCCATCCTGGAGTGCTGGAGGTAGAAAAAAAACAACCCACCCTGTCCTGAGGATGAGGTGTTCCCTCTCTGGCGGCCCCACACCCTCATTTCCAAACCTAACCTCTCTGTGTGGAAGTACTTATTTCGAGGTTTTCTATGAAATCTTGCTATAGAATGTCAACCCCTTAAGGTCAGGAATTATCATCTAGCCCTCATATTATCAGCAGAGACTTGTGTATAGTAGAAGGTTTATGTAATGCTTACTGTGTTCTAAACCTTTTGCATATACTGCCTCCTTGAGACACTCAAAACAACCCCATGAGCATCTACTACTGCTATTCCCATTTTAGAGGTGAGGAAACTGAGGCACAAAGAGGTTGAATAACTTGCTTGAAGTCACATGACTTGTAAGTGCTGGAACCAGAAGTCTGGCTCAGGAATCCATGATCTTTTTTTTTTTTAAAAAAAGTTGATTCATGCATGCAAGAGCTAGGGTGCAGGCCAGAGGTGTGTGTGGGGGTGTGTGTAAGAGGATTCACCAGAGACAGAGTGGGGAGCAGAACAGGCGGATCTACTGAAATCCACTGCTGAGGGGAACAGCAGGGAGACAGGAGAGGTCTGCTGTGCCATGTGAGAAGCTCCCTGGCCGGGGATCGAACTCGTGCTGCAGTGGCTGCGAATAGCTTCATAGGCTAAGACTTAACCCCTTGTGACACCAGGGAGGCCCAGTAATCCATGATCTTGACAGCACTCTGCCACTCATGAATAGGTAGACGCTCTAAAACATCAGTAGAGTTAACAGCCAGTCCTTGCTATAGGTTAGCTCGACCACAGTCTAGCATCTGCAGTGATGCATGACACCTAATTTTAGTTCAAAAGAGGGTTCCTACTTATGGACACAAAAACTAGAGTTAGGTACCCAGGGCTCAAATCTTTGTTCAACCACTTCTTACTGCATGTGTGACCTGGGTTGTTAATAGTAAGTTTTCTCATTTGTAAAATGGGGATAATGAGAGGACAGTTGAGAGAATTAAGTGAGCTAATAGAGGCATTGTGTTTAGAAGGCTAAGGTGGGAAGGGAGCAGACAATGGAACACTCAGCTCCTGCTCATGAGGGGCTAGGGGCTGCTCGGAATAAAGTAATTGGGGTAGAAAGCAAGACACAAGTGTTAGGGACAAGAGCTGACTGGGCCAGGAGTAATTTCTTAGGACCTGTTGAGATGGGGGAAGTCTTTCAGAAGAAGATAGCAAATGGACTGGCATTACAGAGTAAGTTTGATTTCAATGGGGAGAAAAGAGTAAATAATATCTTTAAAGGAGGAAAACCCATGAATAAAAATCTGGAGGAGGGTCTCCCTGGTGGTGCAACACGTTAAGCACAGCACCATGAATCTATCCAGAGTCACTGCAGCACAAGTTCGATACCCAGCAGGGAGATTCCCACATGGTGCAGCAGACATCTCCTGCCTTGCTTGCTGTTCCCTTCAGCAGTGTGCTTCAGTCAGTCTGCCTGTTCTGCTCCCCATTCTGTCTCTGGTGAATCCTCTCACCCCCCACATCTCTGGCCTACACCCCAGCTTGTATGCATAAATAAATAAATCTTTTTTAAAAATCTGGAGGAATGGACTGCATTTGGTGTTGAAAAGTAATTTGGAGTGGGTGAGCATAAGGTGGACAGATGTAGATGAACTGTGAAGGCCTTGAACACCAAAATCCTGGTTGGCTCTTTTTTTTCACCTTTGTATCCCTGACCCTTAGTCCAGTTACTGGCATATTGCAACAGTAATGATGGTTACGGGTATCCAGTGTACCTGCCGTATTTAATGCACACAACTTCCTCATAAAGTCAACTTTATTATTCTCATCTTATGAATACAGAAACTGAGACTCAAAGTCACGATAATTTATACAGCCAAGGTCATATGGCTCGCAAAGGATAATATTCAAACACAGTTCTCTCTGTCTCCAATGTATACTTTCCACTTACTTGCTAATGCGTGAATGAATATAACATTCAGGTCGGAGGGGGCCTGATCTGAGACAAGGTTTGAAAGTGAAAATGACTATGACTGGATTCCACCTTTTATATTTGAATATTTTAACTTGAAGTTTTCATTCCAATTTAAGCTATCATCTACGCCATAGTGTGAAAGAAAGATCCGTGGACTATTCCTGTTAGAGATATGAAGTGAGAGAGCTTAGGGAATTGGAGGAAACTAAGGCAGGGGCTTTCAGTAATATCTTGGCTCATGAGAGCTCATGTGAACGTGTCCTAACTCTGCATCCAGTGACATCACATCGACAGTTTGAAATCAGCCGTGGTGGGAGAATTTTTACCACAGAAATTGACAAACACTAGAAGTCAGGAATTTTTTTTCCTGGTATCCAGCTGTTAAACATTCACCAGCACATCACTGCCTGGGCTAAAAATGCCTTATCTGCCTCCCACACATCGCAGTGCTGCAACAGAGGCAGGATAACCCTAACAGGCACTCCTGCTCAAATGGAGGGTAAGGGAATGAGAAACAGAACCATCACTAATCCATAAATATTCTGACATCAAAGGCCTCGCTGGTGGCAGGGGTTAAAGTCTCAGCGCTATCAAGCTATCTGCAGCCACTGCAGCATGAGTTCTATCGCTGGCCAGGGAACTAACCCACATGTTAGCTCCTGCCTAGCCTGCTGCTCCCCTCAGCAGTATACTTCAGTCGACCTGCCTGTTCTGCTCCCCACTCTGTCTCTGGTGACTCCTCTAACCCCCCTGCACCTCTGCACCCCAACTCTTGTGTGCATAAATAAATAAAGTAAATCTTAAAAAAAAAAAATCTGATGTCCAGCCGGGCATGTATTGTAGTCCACCCTAAGTCTAGAATTTTCTTGGTTAGAGGCTCGTTCTACACGCTGGGTGGATGTGCCTCTCCTTTTGAGAGCCTACCACTGCTTTCCAGGCTTCTAGAAGGACCCTCTGAGACCTTGGCTCCAGCCTCTGAAATGTCTTTCCTTACCTGCCAAATAGGGATTGACCTATATTTTTGCAGCTAAGTAGTTTTCTCGGCCTGTTTTCTGCCCAAAGATGTTGGGGGCCCAGAGATGTACTTTCCTTTTGAGTAGTCTCTGTCCCTTTTACTCTGCAGCTTTCACTATCAAAATTCTCTAAAATCTGTAAGCCTTCTAAGTCAAATAGTAGTCAACTCAGTTAGAAAAAAAGGCACCCTTTTGTCTATCAAGACAGACCCCTCTTTGGGTTACAAGTCAGAGTGTTTGGGACAATACTCTAAAGATATTTACAAGCCCTTTTGTCTAGTTGAGAGGATTCACAGACCATCATGTTAAATTTTAGACCTTAACAAATGGTCTTACAACTGGCTCTTTATTTGTTTTGCTCTTCACTCTGAGGTCATCTTTTACTGGCAGTGCCCTGGTTTGATTTTTGCCCCAAAATGATTTCTTACTTTGAGAATTTTTGTCAGACAGAGAGGTAAGGAATGAAAAAAGATTTTATTGTCCAACCTAGCAAGTCCAGTTGGAAATATTTCCTCTAAATTCTGCTTGAAAATTGAACAGTTCCTTTTTTAGTTCTTCTCACTTCTGAAATGCCTTATCATAGGCAGCTAAAATAAGCCAATTGCCACTTTCAGCATTCCACCTCAAAATATCTTTAGCTAAATTCACAATTTTGTTAGATACCGTTTCTAACTTCCAAGTTACCACAGAAGATAGTCAATACATAGCACAGGTTCCCCTTTCTCCAGCTTCCAATACCACTTTCTTCACTGCTCTTCCTGCCTTCACTACTAGTCTCCTCACCAACCTCCCCGCCTCTGCCTACTACCCAGTCCAAGGCCAGTTCTACCTACCTTAGGTCTTTGTTATGGCAGTACCCCACTTCCAATACTAATTTATTATTTCAGTTATTAATATCACAAATCAGGGGCCTCCCTGGTGGTGCAGGGGTTAAAGACACAGCGCTATCAAGCTATCACCAGTCATTGCAGCCTGAGTTCCATCCCCCGCCAGGGAGCTGACCCACATGGCGCAGCAGACCTCTCCTCTCTCGCCCACTGTTCCCCTCAGCAGTGTATTTCAGCAGATCCGCCTCTCCTGCTTTCCACTCTGTCTCTGGTGAATCCTTTCATCCCCAACACCTCTGGTCTACACCCCAGTTCTTGTATGCATAAATGAATAAATCTTTTTTAAAAATATCACAATCATCCCAAGATACAGAGGCTTAAGACAAAAACAAACAAACAAAAAACCACCTCATTAGTTCCCATGATTTTGTGTTTTGACTGGACTTGTCTGGGCAGTTCTCTGCCCTCTGTGGTATAGCTGACGTCAGTCACACAACAGCATTCAGCCAGGAGCTCACAGGGGCCACAGCATCCAATCAGCCTCTGGTCCTCCACAGTCTCTCTCAACATGGCTCCCCCTCATCCAGTAGTTTAGTCCAGGCTTCTTTAAAGCAAGGTAGCAGGCATCCAAGAAGATGAAGGCTTCATGTGTTAAGTACTTATCAAGCTTTTGTTTGCTCCATTCTTGCCTATGTTTCATGGACCAAATCCAGTCACTTGATCAAGCTCAGAGTTAATATGGAAAGGGACTGCACAAAGCCATGAATATGGGGAAATGTTCATTGGGGGCCAACAACAGAATAGTCTATGATATCCAGTCACTGTGGTGACTTAAGAAAGAGGTTCTATCAGTAAGATGCTCAGTAACTCAACAAGAAAAGAATTACTAGACCAATCATTATTCTTCTAGTATTTTGGTATTAGGACACTGGAGATCATTTCATTTAACTCAGTGGAGCTAATTAAAAGGCTCTGTAGAATCAGGAGCTGCAGCTGCCATTTTGGGACATCACAGAGCTGACAAGGAGACAGGAAAAATTCATCCACAGAGAAAAAAGAGTGGAGTATGCTTTAGACAGAGAGATGAAGATGAGAGAGAGAGCATGTTGGCTCTGAGAATTGTTAAGAGTAGCCTTATTCCTGACTTCCAATTCTCATGAAGCCTAGTTGACATTTATTTGCTGACATTCTGTGCCCATGAGAGAATCAGTGGCATTCCCATAATAAAGCACCCTCACTTAAAAGAAAAAATAAGGGGGTTGGGGGAGAAAATAAAGTCAGCTAAGGATAAAGCAAGGTGGGGACTTAATTGTTTCCTAAAAGATTTTGTGTTCATCAGGAAGTCTTTTGAAACAATCAATTTTATGATCTCACCAAGTTTTTGGAAAATAGTTCTGGTGTCAGTGTAAAATAAGAATTAAAGAAATAAAACACTATTCATTCAACAAATGGTTATGAGTTCCTACTATGTGGTAGGTACTAGGGAAACCATGGTGAACTGTGCAGGAACAATCTCAACTTCACGAAATTTATGTTCCAGCTGGGGGTGGGAGAGAAGAAGAGAGAAAGAGAAGTGCCAGTGAACAAATGAACAAAAAACCCAAGATGATCACAGAGACAATGTAGTTGTAATGACAGTTAAGCAGGATGATGTATCAGATTGATGGAGGAAAAGTTGAAGGCTGCTGCAGAGAGATTAGTCAGGGAAGTCTCACTGAGGAGGAGACATCTGAACTGAATGCCAAAAACAAGCTGGTTTTTCAAAGATCTTGGAAAGACATTCCAGGCAGGAGGAATAGCAAGTGCAAAGACCATGAGGTGGGCCCATGTTTGGTGAGTTCAAGGATAAGAAAAAAGCCAGTATAGGTAGGTTAGAATCATTAAGTGGAAGAACATCCATTTAATGTCCACACAAGTTTTCTGTGTTAAGGGGTTAGATTTTATTCAAATAATGATGGGAAGTCTTTAAAGAATTGTAAGGAGATTAAGATGACCAGAATTATGTGATAAATAGGCCATCCTGGCTGATTACTCTGGAGAATAGTTTCAGGGACAGGGTGGACCACTTGATTTTTTTGTTTGTTTTCCTTTTCTGTTTTTCCTAAGAGTGGATCACTTGTGAAGTTACAGTCATAATGCAAGGAAAAGATGACTGTGGATTGGACTAATGTATAGTAGAGGTGTGGAGAAATGAAATTATATTATGAACTGGGGTGTAATTGAACAATCTTGCAGAGAATTTCAAAGTAAGAGATGAGGACAGTTAAGGTTTTGGCTTAAGCAATGCTTTTACAGAAAAGGAGAGGATTGATTAAAGAAGGAAAATTTTTGGATCGGGGATATAAATTAAAGTTCTTCTTTGAATGTGAAAAATGTGGGATATCATTGGCTATCCACACCGAATATCATGTCAGCAGCTGGATATGCAAGTCAGGGGGACTCAGTCAGGTCAAGGAAATGCGGGGGAGGGCGGGGGGGAGGATGGGGTGGTGTTAGGGAGTCATCTGCATATGTGTGTGTATATATATATATATATATATATATATAATTGAAAGATTTGGGAATTAATAGGAATGCTCTGGGAGAGAAATAGAGAAGGGAAGGGAGCTCAGGACCACCAACATTTAGAGGTCAGATAGAGGAAGGGAAACTGTCGGCAAAAAAGGGCAAAATGGAGTAACCTCCAAAATGGGAGACCTAACAAGAAGGAGCGAATGGGTAACTGTGTCAAAACTGCTGAAAGTCCAAGAAAGATGTACATAAAGGATGGAATTGTTGGATTCAGCATGTAGAAGGTGTTGGTGATCCTGATGAGAAATTTTAGTGGAATGGCGGGAATAGAAACCCAATTAAGGTATTTCAATACAGAAGGTGAGGGGGGATACTGGGTAACAGTAATGGGAGTAGGAAGGAATACATAGACATTAGAACTACTACAGTGAGGACTGCATCTGGGACTGAGGGAGTGGTTATAAGATTTCTAAAGGTGATAAGGAGGGTAGTGGTGTCATTAATTCTAAGGCCAGAAAGAGAGCATATATAGGAAGGAAACTAATTTTTGCTTGGGAAAAATTGATTTTAATGTGCTGGCAAGACATTCAAGCAACAAACTTGAGAAGTTAGTTTAGGTCCAAAGCTTGGTGATACCCAAATCTATTTGTCCAGTACAGAGGTACAAAATCGTCTGGACTGAGCATACAGATTTGGAAATCACCAACATAAAAATAGTCTTGGCTGACCATGAGTGTGAATAAGAGCAATCCCCAGTGTAGAGGAAAAGTAAATGAAGGTCAAAGACAGAACTTAGAGAATGCTTGCATTGAAGGAATGGTAAGAGCTAGAAAGACAGTAAAGAAATTAAGGAAGAATCTTATGATTCTTAATTGTGTTAATGGAGCCAAGAGGGGGAAGATTTTCAAGAAGGAAAGTGTGGCCAGCAATGCCAAGTGCTACAGAGAGTTCGTGTATCTGAGAATGGAGAAGTAGCTGGTAGAATTGACACTCAGAAGGCCAGAATGACTGGGGCTTCTTGTGTCCACAGGCCTCTCCAACATCAACCAGACTCGTCTTGATTTCCACTTCTCCTCTGATAGAACAACTGGTGGTGTGGAAGTCCAGCAGGCCAGCCTCATGTTCTTTGTGCAGCTTCCTCCCAGTGCCATCTGGACTTTGAAGGTGAGGGTCCTTGTAGTAGGCCCACAGGATGCCAACCTCACCTTGGCTACTCAGCAGCTGCTCGAGGTGAATGCTAGTGGCTGGCACCAGCTTCTTCTGGGGCCTGAAGCTCAGGCTGCCTGTAGCCAGGGGCACCTGACTCTGGAGCTGGTACCTGAAGGCCAAATCGTCCAGAGTTCAGTCATTCTGGGTGGGGCTGCCCATCGGCCTTTCGTGGCAGCTCAGGTAAGAGAGGGGGGCAAACACCGGGTTCGCCGACGAGGCATCGATTGCCAAGGTGGCTCCAGGATGTGCTGTCGACAAGAGTTCTTTGTGGATTTTCGTGAGATTGGCTGGCACGACTGGATCATCCAGCCCGAGGGCTATGCAATGAACTTCTGCACAGGGCAATGCCCACTGCATGTGGCAGGCATGCCTGGCATTGCCGCCTCCTTTCACACCGCAGTGCTCAATCTTCTCAAGGCCAACACAGCGGGAGGCACAACCGGAGGGGGCTCATGCTGTGTGCCCACAGCCCGGCGCCCACTATCACTGCTCTACTATGACAGGGACAGCAACATTGTCAAGACTGACATACCTGACATGGTGGTGGAGGCCTGTGGGTGCAGTTAATCCAAGTGTGGTATGGGCAATCCAAGGTGGGGTGGGCAAACATGCCCTCACCAAATGCCTTTCCTTGAGAGAAGGGAGTGATCCTTTTACTGCCTCTGTCCAGAAGGTGGACACCCTCTTCCTTGGCAGCCTATGGAAATTACCTTAGCCTTTCTCCTCAGGCACAGTCCACCCAGCAGGCTCCACGTGCTCAACGACCACCCAAGGGACTCTGACCCACCTCCAACTGCGTGCAGTGTCATCTGGTTTCTAGGCAGACACCTATAGCCCACCCTCATCCACCCATAATCCACCATGCCTCCCCATCCTCTCTACTTGACTGGTGCTCACTTTGGGCTGAGCTGACCCAGCTTCTTCCCCTGGCATTCTCTATCACCAGAGAGTCCCTTTTTTGAATTCCCCAAAGATCAGATCACTATTCTCCAAAGTGAGGCAAACTCCTGTCTCTTGGGCCCCTCTCCCTCCATATTGCCCAGGTGGACTGTTCAGGTTCTGCAGGCACACCTGCATCCATTCTTTGTCCTTCCCCATCCTGCTGTGTGCCCTTGGGCCCTGGCCCTGACTGATACTACCTGAATTCCTTGAGACCCTAGCATCCTGCTAAGTTTGACTAAGGGGAGAGACACAAGCAGAAGATCAAAGGAGAGGAGAAGACAGAGGTCAGGGCATTTCTCATCCTGGTGCCATGGTTGTGTGACTGTCCCTGTGCCACATCCCTCCACTTCCTGTCTGACTCCCCCTTCCATGGTTCCAGCTCCCCCTTCATTCTGATCACTGCCTCCGTGCTAGGAACTTGTAATGACTTTCCACTCCTGCCCATCCCCAGATGCTTCAACATTCCTTCTTGGCTCCCTTAACCCTACCCATCCTTCTGTAAATAAGTCCTTTATTAAGTCTTCTTATTGATAGAAAGATAGCTGAGTAAGGGCGTCTTTTGTCTCCTGTCAAGTCCCTGACTGACACTCAAGCAGGTGACACAAGCTGCTTGCCCTACTCACTTTTACTTTCTCCCCACACACTTCCTCAGGGCAGAGTTACTGTATCCCTTCCGTACTTCATGCCTCTTCCTTCTCCAGACAGCCTCCTCTTCTTTCTTAAGCTCCCTCCACCTTCCATCTCTGCCAGCTTCGTGGCTAAAAAAAAAAAAGGCCTGAATTCTACTGCTCCTCTTCTTCTGTATTTGACCCAAGAGCTGAGGCAGATCACTGCTCTATCAGCAAGTAGGCCAACAACCTGTGGGCACACTGTTGGTGGAAGCAGAGGTGTGGCTCAGAGCTGGCCGCCTTCCCTTCACCAACCCAAGGGCTGCATCCAGGAGTCTTGCCTGGAAACTAGAACTGGCCCAGGGCCATTTGAGTGAGACAGTGAAAAGAAAAGGAAGGCCTGGGATGAGGAGAGGGAGGCATTTGCTCTGAAATGGGGCCTCTTTGGACCTTTGCCCTCTTCACTCACCATCTCCTCCCTTTGGTTGGACAGCCCTGAACCATGGGGTCGATATTGTCTGCAGCCCAAGGCCGAGTTTGCACAAAGCCCACGTGTCCTCTGGGTAACGTGATGTCTGTGTTTGCTCAGCTTATAACCCCCTCCTACCAGAGTCTGAGAACCCTGGAATAGGAACTCGAGAGGAAAATGTCTGAAAATGACCTATGGAGGAAAGCATATCTGAGTAACCCATGGGCATTAACCCACCTTTGGCTGGAGATTGTCTGAGAAGGGACCCCAGGAAAGTCTCTGGTGTCTCTTCCTTCCCCTTTTGGCAGTGTGTCAGCTTATCCCACCTTACCTCCTTCTCAAACTAACCTTCCTAACTACAGCCTCCGGGGCCAAGAGCAAGCTAAGGTGAAGTGAGGAGCTCGCCTTGGGGGCAAAATGTTAAGAGATGCCAAAAACAGTGATCAATCAAAATAAACAATATCTTAATGTAATATTTTAAAACATCCAAATAAATATAAAAAAAATCTATGATGAATAAAACATCAAGTTTTAAAATAAAGACAGGATCGGTATTATTCCCTTTCTTTTTGGCTCTTTTATTTAAAAAAAGAAGAAGCGGGGAGAAAGTAGTTCTATCTCCATCCACATCTGTTCTCCCAGAGCCCCCTGGCCCCTAACTCTGTACTTTGTTAGGCTTTTCTCATTTGGACACAATAGTCACTCAGTCATCTTCCACTTCCTTACCCACCCCCAGGCCTGTAGCTGTCCCCCAGCCCCCAACCAGGTTGGTGGTAGGGCGGGCCTGTGAGGCAGATGGCTGGGGTATTTATAACCCGGAGCACTTCTTGGGAAAAGTGACTAAGATGCTAAGAGCATATTTATAACTGGGTTCTGACGTAAGTGTCAGTGGGGAGGTAGGGCCAGGCCAGGCACAGCAGCAAGAGGGTAGGAAGAACTGAAAATTGGGGGCACCTAACAGGGGAGAGGGAGGATGGGGTCAGCGCTTCCTGCAGCCACCTCTTCTGATTCCCTTGACTCTGCCTCCTGGTGCCACCAGGTAAACCCTCTGATGCTTCACTGAGGGCCAGTCTCTACTTTGCAGTTCAAGGGTCCAGACACCAGGGGTAGGGAGCCATCACTCACCAGCCCCAATCAACAGAGGGAGCTGGGAGCCGGGGAAAACACTGGACAGAGGGGCTTGAACATGGGGAGAAATGCAAGGTGGACAGGTGAGCCCAAAAGTCTCAGTGTCCCTTGTCCCACCTCCCCACCACATGGTTCCCTGAGCGTCTAGGAAGAGCCTGGCACCCCTCACCAAGCTCCATTGCCACGTGTCAGTGTGATGCGGTGCAGATCCAAAGGTAGCTGTGATGTGGGCCCTGATGACAGCCTCGCTGTGACGGCACTGAGGGGAGAGAGCAGAGAGACCAGTTTCTCTGTCTCCAGTCAGAGAGGCAGGGGCCCTAAAGGGAGAGGCTGGGAAGTGCTCACGCGTCTGCACTCGGCATAGCCGCCCCTTCCCCGGGAAACTGGTCAGCGCCTAACTGCTGCTGTCCAATGACACAGCACTGCCACGTGGTGGACACTGGCGGTACTGAGGCCCAGCCCGGGAGGGCCACGTGCTGTGGGGTGAGAGCTAACCCAGCTGGTTAAATAGGGAGCTCAATAGGAGCCTATTTCCAAATCCCAATCACTTCCTCGCAGCCCCTTGAAGAAAATAGGGCATAAGGAGAAAAGCTAGCATGGGCCTACCCTCATGAATTCAAGGGGGGATTCGCCCCACCCCATTTAAAGTTACTGAGAAAGTATGGTAAGTTAGGGTCGGGACTAGAGCTAAGGTTACTAAAGCATTCTCATGGCTTTGCTCTTAAAAGTCCTTAAACCTCTTATTTCCCAGTCTCATTAAGAGAGGCCTGGCACTCTTTCCAGGATGCCCCAAATCTAGGCAACTCTGACAGTTCCCCTGCAGCGGGTTCCAAGTCCCATGCCCTTCTGCCAGCCTTGATGGACTCTGTCCTGCCGTAAGATTGCATCACTACCTCCCCTCACTTTCTGGGTTTCCCCAGACATCATAGATACATTCCACCACTCCCCCACCCCCCCACGCTCCAGCCCTCCTCCACATTGTGCTCCAGTCCAACTGGACTCTGGGCAGCCAGCACAGGCAGGGTCAGGGGTGACTTCGTGCTCTGTGGCACTGCCACCTTGTCCTGGACAAGAGGACTCCATTCCTCCATTCCTCCCGCCCATCCCAACTCCTCAGCCCTGTCCCAACCCCATTGCTGGAAATAAAGAGACCAGAGTTTTTCTGGCCCTGAGTCTCCCAGAGAAATAATCGCTGCAGTCACAGCTGCCTCACGGAAAGTGCCGCAGCAGTGGCAGCTGGGCAAGCTGGGAGATGGGAGCTATGCAGGGAAACCACCCTTCCCCACCTTGCTCATATGGAAGTCCCTCCCCGGAGCCCCAGACCTTGGAGACTGAGCATGTGAAATCATCCTCTTTCTTGCATCATGCATGTCCTCGTTGCCCACCCCCCATACCCCTACCTCAAGCCCAGTGACCAGGGCCAGATGGTGAAACCTGAGCTGGGGGGGGGGACCTCCACCCCCTGCAGAGGCCTGATGGGCAGCTCAGCTGGCCAATCCTGGGACTCAGAGGGTAGGTCTGCCGGCTGACCACTAGGTGAGGGAGCCCCAGGCTGCCGGCTCTAAAGAGGCCCCAGGTCAGAGCCAGACATGAGCTGTGAGGGTCAAACAAGTAGACTGCGCTACACACAGCTCCCCTTGGATGATCCTCTTCCAGCCTTCCTGAGTCCCAGGCAATAGAAGACAGGTGGCTCTCCCCTGGCCGGGGTAGTGTGGCACTGTGTCTGCTGTGGCTGTGTCCTCTTTAGTCTCCAGGCAATCACACTCAACAGAAAGAGCAACTGCCGTGCACATCTCCACCAGGAGCATGGGAGAGGATGCACAGCTCCAGCTGGTGCTGCTATGGGCATTGGTGTGGACACAGGGGACAAGGTCTGCGTGTCCCTCCTGCGGGGACCCCACACTGGCAGCCCGAGCAGAACGAGCTCTGGTCCTGGAGCTAGCCAAGCAGAAAATCCTGGAGGGGCTGCACCTGACCAGTCGTCCCAGAATAACGCATCCCCCACCCCGGGCAGCGCTGACCAGAGCCCTCCGGAACCTACAGCTGGGGAGCGAGGCTCCAGTGAATGGGGAGGAGGTCATCAGCTTTGCTACCATCACAGGTGGGTGAGGGAGAGAGAGCAGAGAGCTGATGGGAAAAGGGAGACAGCCAGAAAAGATGGGGGGGGGGGGTTGGGAGCCAGAGGAGCTAGGGCAGGGATGGCTGTGGAGGACTCCGCCTGGTCTTGCACCTTCTGAAAGAGGGTGCTAGGGACAGCAGCGGACAGGACTTGCAGAAGTCTCAGAGAGCTCGTCGCCACCCATTTTCCTCATTCCCTTCTCCATCTCTCCTGCAGACTCCTCCACTTCAGCCTGCAGTTCAGTGCTCACCTTCCGCCTGTCCACACCTCAGTCTCACCACCTATACCACGCCCGCCTCTGGCTGCACGTGCTCCCCTCTCTTCCCAGCACGCTTTATTTGAGGATCTTCCGATGGGGCCCAAGGCGGAGGCGCCCAGGATCTCGAGGCCTCCTGGCTGAACACCAAATGACAACCCCGGGCTGGCATGCCCTGCCTCTGCCTTCTAGTGGTTTGAGGAGTGAGGAGTCTGGTGCCCTGAAACTGCACCTGGACTGTGGCCCCCTGGACAGCAACCACACAGCACAACCTCAGTGGCTCCTGGACACGGCAGGAGACCAACGGCCCTTCCTAGAGCTTAAGATCCGGCCCAATGAGCCAGGAGCAGGTCGGGCCAGGAGGAGGACTCCCACCTGTGACCCTGAGACTCCCTTGTGTTGTAGGCGAGACCATTACGTTGACTTCCAAGAACTGGGGTGGCGGGATTGGATCCTGCAACCTGAAGGGTACCAGTTGAATTACTGCAGCGGGCAGTGCCCTCCCCACCTGGCTGGAAGCCCTGGCATTGCTGCCTCTTTCCATTCTGCTGTTTTCAGCCTCCTCAAGGCTAACAACCCTTGGCCTTTGAGTACCTCCTGCTGTGTCCCCACTGCCCGAAGGCCTCTGTCTCTTCTCTACCTTGACCGTGATGGCAATGTGGTCAAGACAGATGTGCCAGATATGGTGGTGGAAGCCTGCGGCTGCAGTTAGCTAAAAGAACTGGAGGTTTGGAATGAAGAAATCAAATTGGGGGTTCCCAAGCAGAGGTCATCTGTAGCATCAGATTCCTGATTCACACCCCCCACCCAATGGGCCGCCTGGCTGTGTGACTGGGTCCACTCCTATGGGACTCCATGGACAATTTCTTATCCAGACTCTAGTCTATTCCAGGTTGGTTGCTCTGGGGGGAGATGGGGAAAGTGTGTCCGTCCTCTAAAGGAGTCTGCCCAGAAAGCATGATGTCCTATCCTAAGCCCGAAGAAAGGATGACAGAGGCGAGGGAGGGAGGGAGAAAAGGAGAAAGTAGAGAAAAATTAACCTCTGCCATGAAGAGAAAGTCCTCAAGTGAGGGGAGGAAGAAGCTAACTGGGGCGCCAACAGCTTTGGGACAGGGGAAACGGACTGGCCGAGGGTCGGGCCTCTTGCAGTGCTTTAAGGGAGGGTCAAGAGGGAGATGCAAGGGGAAGGTATTTAGGAGAGTCCCCAAAATGGGAGTCAGGTCAGAGGGGTGTTGAGCCTGAGAAGTTCTCTGGCTTTTCGTGGGAGGCAAGACCCATCGGAGGAACAAAGATTTATACCTTCTTAATAAAAATGAGGGAAAAATCCACAAGTATGAGTCATAAAGAAGGGTTGGGGTGATAGTTCCAGAGCAGTGTTTCTCGATGTATGTTCTGGGGACCCCTGGGGGGTCCCTGAGAGCCTATCAGTGTTCACAAGGGAAAATGTTTCATAATAATACTAAAGATGCTATTTGCCTTTTTCATTTTCGTTATCTCAAAAGCATACCATGGGATTTTCAGAGGCTGTATGACAGGTGGTGACATAACGTTCTGACCTCATTGGTAATAGGATGGGTGCTTGTGCTTATAAACTTTTGTTCAGTTTTAATTTCTAATATGATAAATTGATATGAACCACATAGTTTTTTAAGAGTGTAAAGGGGTGTTCAAATAAAAAAAAAGTGTGAGAATTGCTGACCTAGAGACCTGGGCAGAGAGGACCTCAGAGCTCCCCTGAGAAAAGGGGGCAGTTGTCTGGGACAGGAGCACATGTGAGCCCCTTCTTCTCAAGTGACCCTCAGGGTATAACTGGTGTCTCTGACAAAGTTATGCGGGGAACATAGGCTCACGTAAGTCTCTTTGTCTGCACCCCCACAGTTGCAACCTGTTTTTCTAGGGCCTCAGACCTCTTCCTAACTTCATCTTTTCTCCTTGACTCTCAGACTGAACAGTTAACCTACTGAGCCTCCAAACCTGGGGTGGAGGTAGAAGGAAGAGGTTGCAAACAAAGGAGGGTCTCCTTTCACACACTATGCTTTTGGACCTCTCTTATAAAGAAAAGTCAGAGAGACTAAAATAGCTGCCCCTTTCCCTGCATCTGGTCACCATGGCAACACAAGTTCAAAAAGACGGGATACTCCCCTGTCAGTTAGACACCACCACTCAGCAGCCTCTGCCCTTGTTTCTTTGACAGCGTCATCTGCCCTCTTTGGGCTCCTACAACCCTCCAACTGGGCTCCTATCTGGACTCTAGCGGGGACCTGTTAAATCTTCTATCTCTCCTTTACCCCCAGTCTCCTCTGGCTCATCTCACAGAGGGTGTCATGCTCCAGAAAGGCCAGCAGAGGGAGCAGACCACCATGAAGAGCAAGGAAGAGAGCGGGCCGTGCGGAGGTGCGGAGGTGGTCACAGTTTCAGAAGTTTTGAGATGGGAGAGAGGGGTTCTCAGGGAACAGTACTTCAGTTCGAGGGGTCCTTAGTAATCATGTGAGCACGTACCTTGAACCCAGAGCCTCAGCCGCTGTTCCTCTTTTATGCTCCAACAGACGCCTGGCCTTTCTACCCAGGGACCGCAATCCCAACTTTGTCGAAATTCTGTTTCTGTACCGACCCTTACAAGTTCCATCCACATGGTGAGGGTTGGCAGATAAACGACAGTGTGGAGGGATCTAAGTTAGCACCAGTCAAAGTTGATCATCCTGTCTCTAATATTATCTTTCTCGATGAACTTTATTCCTCACACACCCCCACCCCCACCCCCATTTCTCAATGTGTTTTTTCTGGCCCTGGTTGAGGCTCTCTTCGTGGGCAGCCGATCCAAGGATCCATACCGGGATTTACTGTCCACCACCAGCAGCGTGTTGGGGGGGGTGGTGTTAGGCAGTATAGGGTCCCTCAAGGGAGGGGGAGGATCCTGGGGGTCCTGGGGGTGCAATAAGCCCGGCACCCCCTCTCTCGCTTTCAGCTACCCCGCCACATCCTTCAGAACGGCAAGAGGGAGGGAAATAGGAGGGAGGTGAGGGGCGAGCGGGAAGAGCGGCGGCGCGCCAGCGGCTAGAGCGAGGAAAAGTTTTTGCAAAAGAGAAAAAAAAGTTTGTGCTTCTCGCGGGTGGTCCCGGCTCGCGGCCCGGCGGGCTGGGCCGGCGGGAGGGCTGGGGGCCAGGTTAGGGGGGTGGGGGTGGCACCGAGGCTGCGCCGCTGTAGCCCTGTCCACCCCCCCTCCTCACCGCACACCCCCCAGCCCAGACTCCAGCCCTGGACCGCGCATCCAGAGCCCTGCGCCCAGACCGAGGTGAGGGGGGGGGAGGGTTGGCGGGGGGACCACCTGGGAGCGGTGGGGGGAGGGGGCCTGAGGGGATGCTCAGCTTGCGAGGGACTTTGCCTTGCCAAGAGGGAGACCTGGGGCACAGAGGCAAAATGGGGGTGAGAGAGCTGGGTTGATATTAGAAAGTTGGGCAAATTTTTTCATTTGCATCTCCCTTTGTATTTTTTTTCTTCTGACAGTTTGTGTCTCAGGCAACCCTGGATCTCTTTGTCTATCTCGCCTTTCCCATATATTAGAAACACCTCACTTTCATGAGGTTGGGATGAAGAGGCTGGAGGGACGGCTAGCTGGAGGTCTGCGTGGTAGAGAGGGAACTCCAGGTGTGTCTCTGAGCGCCGGGCAGGAGGATGTCAGTATTTCTGAAAGGAGGGGACAACTAAGAAGAGAGCCCTAGGTGGGGTGGGAATAGGTGTGTATGGAGAAAGCCACTGGCGGGGAGATGGGCTCGAACCCCTGACCTGTCCTGTGACAAAAATGCTTGTGGACCATGTATTTTGAGGGCATGGAATGTCTTATGACCGAGGAAGGGGACAGGGGAGACCAGTTTAGGCCCTAGGAAGACTCCCCAATGAGCTTGAACCCCTGTGTTCTAAGAGCTGTGAGCGGGGCGCTAAGGAGAAGCAGAGGAGACCTTGTCTTGACCCTCTGACCTCAAGACCACCGGGCAACTGGGGCCAACCACAGGGAGACCCCTACTGGGACTGGGCGGGACCACTGGCCACTGCCTGCCAGTGCATCCCCTTTGGCCCCCCTCCCAAACGGGAGCTGGGGACCAAGGCCCCTCCTCTGGCTCAGACCACCCTGCCTGCCCCCTTGCTCCCCGCTCTGTAGCCTCTTTCAGGCCCCGTGACCCCGAAACAATCCGCCCTGGGCAGCTAGCTTTGGGGACAGGATTAGGAAAGGGGATCCCATAGACTGATGTTTTTTAGGGGCCTGGAGAACTGGGGTCTTCGTAAGATAGGTCTTTACGGTCCAGTAGAGGGAGAAGGCGGGGCTATTTCCCTGGAGAGTTGTAAGAGCCGTAATAAGGGTGGTTTTCCCTAGGGGGGCGGGGTCCAGAGACCCCCCCCTCATTATCTCCCCGGCATCCCCCGCCTGGCGGCAGAGACCCCGCCCTTGACGTCACTACGGGGTTCCCGGGGGTCTGGAGAGGTTAACCCTTGGGAAGCCAGTCGGGATACCCAGAAACCGAAGGTGTTCTGGCCCCTTTTTCTCCTCATTTACACCTTATTTTATTCACTCACTTTCTCTGTAGTTTCTGCATTCTTCTTTTCCAGCCCGCCACAGGGACCCCCACTCTCCTATAGTGCCCCCCAAAGGGCCAATGCCAGCTTTCTAGTCTAGAAGTTTTGAGGGGAGGAGGGAAGAAGGTGTCCCGCCTCTCACCCCCCTCCACTGCGGCTCGCTCGACTGGGCTCCCGGGGCGGGCGGGGGAAGCGGAGCCGTCTGCAGCCAGAGCCTGCGGCGGCAACTTGGGTGGGCCGAGGAGGCACGGGGGCGGGGAAGGCGGGACCGGGAGAAGGGAGGCGGAGCCGACTCCTGGGAGTTGGGGAGCGGGGGTGTGAGGGGGGACTCTGGAAAATAGGGAGACAGGAGATGATTCAGGGCTCCGGCCGCGGAACCCAGAACTCCCTGCCCCATCCTGCTTTTTCATCCAGAAAAACTTTACTGAAGGCTGGAAAAGTTGGCGAAATTTTCCTTTCACTGGTGCGAAGGAGAGACGTGGTGGGTGGGCTGTGGCACGCGTGGGCAAGGATTGTCGCGTCGCCCCATTTCCATCGCGGCTCCCCTAGTCTGGGCAGTGGGATGAGTGAGTAGGTATGTTTGGGGGACTCTTTTTAGAGTTTGGGGGTCGTTTGTGAGCTCCCGCCTCCTTTCCTTGGGTGAGTCATAGAGGAAGGAGGCGGGAGAAGAGTCCCCCCCCATCCAGCTGCCAGCCAGCTGTGCCCCCCCTCCCCAACGTAGTGCCAAGGTCGAGTTGGGAGGTCTTGGATGCGGGATCCGGATCTCCGTTGAGGAAGGAGGAGTTACTAAGGGTACAGCCCAAGCTGCGGGACTCCGGCTGGGTCACGGGGTCCGGGTTCCGCGCCCCATCTTACCCCGCCCTCACCCTAAATCCCAGCATCCCGGGATCACCCACCGCGACTGCCGGCCCGCTCCCCGTCGTTCTCCACCCTACCCCGCCCCACCCCACCCTCAGTCCCGGGAGACTGAAAACCCGGGGTGGAGTACAAACTGGAGTTTGAGCGGACCGCGGCATCTCATCCCTCATTACTCTGCTCTAATGGATGATGACTTTTTTTCATTCTCCCAAAACCTTTCCTTGCAGCCCTTTCCTGTCCTCCAAAATAGACAAGCGAGTTAGGGGGCGCCTAGATCCAAACCACCCCAGAATAAAGCCAGCTTCGATCCTCTGTACTCAGCAGACTGGAAGGCTCTTCTCAGACACCTTACCCCCTTCTACACATCCTTGTCTGTCTTAGAGAAGGGCAGATCTTCGGTGCTCCCTGCTGGCCCCACCAGGTTCTCTGGACTGTGGCGAGGGCTCCCTCTGCTGGATACTGGAAGGATTGTAGACGGGCTGACAGGGTAGAAACAATTGGAAAGGAACTGAGCAGCCAGCCCAAGTGCTTGAAGTCAGATGCTCCACCTGTGGGCTATCCACCCCTCAAAGCTGGCCCATGGTCAGAGCAAGAAGAACTAGAGCGCTTGTGGTATAAAATCACCTGAAGCTCATATAGGCACACTTATTCCACAACACTCCCCTCTACACACACACACACACACACACACACACACACACACACACACACACACACACACACTATCCGGGCAAAGTTTCCAATGTTTCATCCAATTCCCTAAAATATCCCCAAGACTGCCTCTGCTTCTTTTGGACTTCTCTCCTTATCCTGTCTCTGGCTGAGTAATGCCCTATTCAGGTTGATTTCCATGGCAGCTGCCTTGGAGGGGCCGGGGACACAGAGGAATCTCTGCCCAGGGTCCTGGGCCTGAGCTTATTACTTGACCTTTCGTATTTCCCTCCCACCTTTATAACTTGCAGGTCTCCTCCCCCTCTTGCAGTTCCTCACACTCTCCTCTGAGACACCATGTTCAACTCGATGACCCCACCGCCAGTCAGTACTTATGGAGAGGCCTGCTGTCTCCGGCCCCTCCCCGGTCAGGGGGTTTCCACCATGGGGACAGAAGGTCAGTGTATATACAAACCCTTAAGGACTGGCATATCTTTCACCCTTCCATCTCCTACCTTATGCCAATTTCCTGTCTGTAAGAGGATTTGAGACCCTTTATCACATGGGATTGGAATATGGGATCAGGCTTTGCCTGGGGTTTTAAGGTGAGGTCTTATGTGTCCTCCATTCCCATTCCCCACTCCAGCTGTCTCTTTTCTAGGACTGTCTGGTCTGCCCTTCTGCCACCAGACCAACCTCATGTCTGGCCCCCACAGTTATGGCCCTGCTAGAGAGAACAACAGCTGCACTGAGGGTGAGGCCTCAGGCAACTTCTCTTCCCTTTCTGTCCCTCTGGGACTTGTCCTGAGGGAGAAAATGGGAGGGCAGGGAAACTTAACTTGGAAGAGGAAATGCTTGGAGATGGGAGCAAGGGGTAGATAATATGACCACGAGGGCACAGATGGGTGTATATAAAAAAAAAAATCAAGTGGCATTTTTTCACTGAGTTAGGACCACAGGTCAGGTGCGTGGAGAGACATGTCCCTTCACCATGTCTCTCTCCCCTGTTTCCTGCCCCAGCCCCACTCTTTCCTCCTCCCCGGAGTACAGTCAAGTTGACCAAGAAGCGGGCACTCTCCATCTCACCTCTGTCCGATGCCAGTCTGGACCTGCAGACAGTAATCCGCACCTCGCCAAGCTCCTTGGTGGCTTTCATCAACTCACGCTGTGCATCTCCGGGGGGCTCCTATGGTCACCTCTCCATCGGCACCATGAGGTGCAGACAGCCCCAGGCTAAGAGGCCCCTCAAGACCCTGCCAAACCCCATAAAAAGCCTCAAGCCCTCCAAACCACCTGGCCCTATTTGAATCCTATCATTTCAAAGGCGTTGAAGCCTCCTCGTTCTGTCCCTGGCACTGCCTCAACCACTTCCCATGCTAAGTCTTCCAGAAACCCTCCAAATCATGCAAGAACTCCTGAGATATTGAGATGACAGTCCCAAGTAACTGCCTCCCCTCCTCCTCCTCCTCAGCCCATCTCTGGGATTCCCACCCCAGATGAATCACCAAAAAGGGACCTCGCCTTCCTTTGGGGTCCAGCCCTGTGGTTCCCATGACCCCACTCAGGGGGGGATGATGCCGCATCCTCAGTCCCGGGGACCCCTTCCAACTTGCCAGGTGAGAGTCCTCATATTGCCTCCTGATTTCCCTCACTTCAGGGGTAGTTGGTGGTGGACTTTATAAGGGAAAGGCGACGGGAGGACAGGATAGAAAAGTTTGCAGTGGCAGAAAAATACAGTGGTGTGGGTGCTGGGATTCACGGGATGAATCAAACTCTTCCAAATGAGATCCCACCTTTTGCCCATCCCATTCACCAGTGCAGTCTGAGGAGGAAGTCTCTTCCAAACCCAGGGGTTCCAGCTGCTTGGGTGGGGGAACTCAGGGCTGGAAGACCTGGCTAGGCTCCCTCTTCCTTCTGCCCACTTCCACCTTCATCACCCTCACCTCTTCCCTGGGGGAAGCTGAAGTCTGAACTGGACATGCTGGTCAGCAAGTGCCCAGAGGAGCCCTTGGAAGGTGATATGTCCAGTCCCAACTCCACTGGCACACAGGTAAGGGATGGGGTGGGCTTTTATCTCTGGAACCTGAGCCCAACAAATGCAGTCACCCCAGTGACCAGGGGGTTGCCTCTCCTCCCTAGGACCCCCTGCTTGGGATGCTGGATGGGCGGGAGGATCTAGAGAGAGAAGAGAAGCCTGAGCCGGAATCTGTGTATGAGACCGACTGCCGCTGGGATGGCTGCAGCCAGGAATTTGACTCCCAGGAGCAGCTGGTGCACGTGAGCCCCAGGGGGTAACAGGAATGCTGCCTGCAACCTGTAGGACGGTGTGGGTGGGACACTGTGGAATCCGGCTGAGGGCAGAAGGTCAGAGGCGACTGAGATCAGCACTTGAGTGCCCTGCTGGGCAGGCAGGAGGTTAGGAGCTGTAGCTTCATTGTAGAAACTGGCAAAAACAAGCTGTGGGCTATGGTTTTTTTTTCTTCCTGTCCCTTCTTCCCCCATGAGATGGAGCCAGGGTGGTATGGGGGGGGGGGTGGGAGTGGGGAGCATCAAAGAAAGGTCTGGTCTGGGTCTCAGGAGCCTAGGGGACCTCGGAGAGCCCTTGCATCTTCTCGTTCAGCACATCAACAGCGAGCACATCCATGGAGAACGGAAGGAGTTTGTGTGCCATTGGGGGGGCTGTTCCAGGGAGCTGAGGCCCTTCAAAGCCCAGTACATGCTGGTGGTCCACATGCGCAGACACACCGGGGAGAAGCCGCACAAATGCACGGTGAGGCCCCGCTGGCAACCGCAGGGCCCCTCCCAAACTCAGCACCCCCACCCCCAGGCCGGGCTCCGTTATGACGCTTGTCTAGGTACCTCGCCTCGGTAGGCCTCTTTCTCCATAAACACATGTTTAAAAACTTTTTTATGACTGTTGGTATAAAGAGGATCATATCAATAGTGTATTAGAACACTTACTTGGACCTAAAAGCTATTTTTCCCCTTGATTTTAAAAGCAATGAAAATGCTCTTGTGGGGCCTTGAAAGTACTGTAGGCCCAAGGCCCCATGCCTACTACTCTGCCTTATGGAGAAGCCCCTGTCGAGGTAGTAAGACACTGCAGACAACCCCCCACGGCAGAGTAAGATCTCTGTGCAGGGAGACCTGCTCTGGCTTGAGCAGGAGATGCTCAGTGCTTCATCTCTGTGCCCCTGTAGGCAAAATGCTTCCAGCTACTTTTGTTCCCCCAGTTCTTGCCTGCCCTTATCCCCAAATTTCAGGAATTCTTCTGAAGCCCTGATGCTCCCTCACCTTAAGTTACATTCTCTCATGTATGTCCCTTTTGAGATTTGGGGTTCCTCTACTCTCCACGTCCTCCTGAGAGCTACCCATTCACCCCATGTCCTCCAGTTTGAGGGGTGCCGGAAATCATACTCACGCCTTGAAAATCTGAAGACGCACCTGCGGTCACACACGGGTGAGAAGCCATACATGTGTGAACATGAGGGCTGCAGTAAAGCCTTCAGCAATGCCAGTGACCGAGCCAAGCACCAGAATCGGACCCACTCCAATGAGGTGAATGCCCCATCTAAGAGACCCTCCCCACTGAGAAGCCACCTACTGGGGAGATTTCCCCCTAAGAAATCCCTTAGCCAGCACCCGCTCCACAGAGGTGAGTTTCCCTCCACCCATATCAGTCACCTGGAGAAGGCCTTTCTGAAGCCAAGAATTTCCATGTACCACCCTTCCCCTTACCTCTAACCAGCCAAAGGGTTAACCTAAAATAGACCCATTCTCACGAGAGGTGGGGAGACCACTGGATGCTTCAGCCCCTGAATTTTTGAGGTGTCCCAGACCTGGGTCTCCCCGTCGTCTTTCCCATACTCGGGAATTCAGTTTTCATCATGTCCCCTTGATCTTCACATCTTTTACTCTGAGGGCCCCACTCTCTTGGGGTACTGTGTGCTCCCCCTTATTCCCTCATGTTCACTCATACCCCCACTTTCTCCACTCCTCCATTCTTCTACTTTGATCCCTTTGCCTTCTGTCTTCTCGCCCCGCCCAACAGAAGCCGTATGTGTGCAAGCTCCCCGGCTGCACCAAACGCTACACAGACCCCAGCTCGCTCCGAAAACATGTCAAGACAGTGCATGGCCCTGACGCCCACGTGACCAAGCGGCACCGAGGGGATGGCCCCCTGCCGAGGGCATCGGCCCTTGCCACAGTGGAGCCCAAGAGGGAGCGGGACGGAGGAGGCCCCATCAGGGAGGAAAGCAGACTGACGGTGCCAGAGGGGGCCATGGTGAGCCCGCCCAGGCAAACCCCCGCCCGCCCTGCCACATCTTTCCCGTCTCCTCCCGACTCATCTGTCCCGTGCCTATGCCAATCACTGCAGCGGCCAGACCTCCAGTCTCGTCCCAGTGCTGCTCCTTGGGCTACCCCAAATCTAAACATTTTACCTTAACACATTATTATGTTAATGAACTGGTTCAGCCGCCTTATATAGAACTGGGTATGTGGTTCTAAAGCTTTTGCATGTTTAATTTCCTGTACTCCTCACAGCAACTTCATGAGAAAGGAACTTTCCTCATTTTCAGATGAGGAAACTCGGGCGTAGAGAAATTGCTAAAGTGATAGAACTAGACATAAATTTGAGCCCAGGCAGCGTGTGCTCCCACCTAGGCTCACCTTATCAACACCTGCCCTCCAGTTTGTCTCTGTCCCTCACAGGCTCAGCCCTCTCTCCACCTGTAAGCCTCCCCTTAGTCCCAGAAGTCACTGGAACACAAGCTTCAGCCACTCACCAGATTCAGGGAACAGTGGGGAGGGGAACTGAGGACTGCTGTCCTCAGTCCTCATCTCCCCACAGAAGCCACAGCCCAGCCCCGGGGCTCAGTCGTCCTGCAGCAGCGACCACTCCCCAGCAGGCAGCGTGGCCAATACAGACAGTGGTGTGGAAATGACTGGAAATGCAGGGGGCAGCACGGAGGACCTGTCCAGTTTGGATGAGGGGCCTTGCATTGCTAGCACTGGTCTGTCCACTCTTCGCCGCCTTGAGAACCTCAGGCTGGACCAGCTACATCAACTCCGGCCAATAGGGCCCAGGGGCCTCAAACTGCCAAGCTTGACACACACTGGTGAGATGTGGGTGTGGTGGGTGTTTGCTAGACTGAGATCTGGACCTTTCATCAGATTGAATGGAAAATTTCACCCTTCAGGGCTGCCATATAGCACCTCTGTACAACTAGAAAAAGGTCCCCCTTCCTCAAGACACTTTCCTTCCAGCTATCAGAAAATTGTTGTCATACATAAAGTCAATGATGTGACTGCTATCTCCTACGATTGTGCAGTGTGTGACCTATACAACTGTCCACAGAAGCCCTGAATCCCTAGTGAGCCAGAAGCAGAAAGGGCATGGGAGAAGGAGACAGAACTGAGTGATTAGAGTTAAGGAGCCTGTCCCTGGGATCCCAGCACAAGATTATCCCATCAGGAAGTCAGGGGGAGATTCAGGAGACTCCCTGACACCCTGCTTTTCGCCCTGTCACTTGCAGGTACCCCTGCTTCTCGCCGGCTAGGCCCTCCAGTTTCTCTTGACCGCCGCAGCAGCAGTTCCAGCAGTGTCAGCTCTGCCTACACTGTCAGCCGCCGCTCCTCCCTGGCCTCCCCATTCCCCCCTGGCTCCCCACCAGAAAATGGGTCATCCTCTCTGCCTGGCCTCACACCTGCCCAGCATTACCTGCTCCGGGCAAGATATGCTTCGACCAGGGGAGGTGGTACCCCACCCACTACAGCACCCGGCCTGGATCGAATGGGGGTTCTTCCTACACCTCCCTGGAGAAACCGAGCTGAGTATCCAGGATACAATCCCAATGTCGGAGTCACCCGGAGGGCCAGTGACCCAGCCCGGGTTGCTGACCGCCCTGCTCCAGCCAGAGTTCAGCGGTTCAAGAGCTTGGGTTGTGTCCACACACCAGCGGCTGTGGCAGGAGGAGGACGGAACTTCGATCCCCTACTCCCAGCCTCTGTCTACCCACCACAGCCCCCCAGCATCACTGAGGATGTCACCATGGATGCCAGAGGACTACGGGAAGAGACAGAGGTTGGGACTTCGATGATGGGCAGTGGTGTGAACCCTTATATGGACTTCCCACCTTCTGATACTCTGGGATATGGGGGGCCTGAAGCGGCAGGAGCTGAGCCTTATGGGGCCAGGGGTCCAAGCTCCCTGCCTCTTGGACCTAGTCCTCCTACCCACTATGGCCCCAACCCCTGTCCCCAACAGGTCTCCTATCCTGACCCCACCCCAGAAACTTGGGGTGAGTTCCCTTCCCACTCCGGGCTGTACCCAGGCCACAAGGCTCCAAGTGGAGCCTACAGCCAGTGTCCTCGTCTTGAACACTATGGACAGGTGCAGGTTAAGCCAGAACAGGGGTGTCCAGTGGGCTCTGAGGCCACAGGACTGGCCCCCTGCCTCAATGCGCATCCAAGTGAGGGGCCTCCACACCCACAACCCTTGTTCTCGCACTACCCCCAGCCTCCCCCTCCCCAGTATCCCCACTCAAGCCCCTATTCCCAGCCTCGCCCTGACTATCTTCCTTCAGAGCCCAGGCCTGGCCTGGATTTTGATTCCCCCACTCATTCCACAGGACAGCTCAAGGCTCAGCTTGTATGTAATTATGTTCAGTCTCAACAGGAACTGCTGTGGGAGGGTGGGGGCAGGGAAGATCCTCCGGGCCAGGAACCTCTCTTTCAGACTCCCAAGTTTCTAGGGGGGTCCCAGCTTAGCCCCAGCCCTGCCAAGGTCCCAATGGCCCCATATGGACCTGGCTTTGCACCTAACTTGCCCAATCACAAGTCAGGCTCCTATCTCACCCCTTCCCCTTGCCATGAAAATTTCACAGTGGGGGCAAACAAGGCTTCCCACAGAGCAGCAGCAGCACCACCTCGGCTTCTGCCCCCACTGCCCACTTGCTATGGGCCCCTCAAGGCAGGGGGCACCAACCCCAGCTGTGGCCATCCTGAGGTGGGCAGGCTGGGAGGAGGGCCTGCCTTGTACCCTCCTCCTGAAGGGCAGGTGTGTAACCCCCTGGACTCTCTTGACCTTGACAACACTCAGCTGGACTTTGTGGCTATTCTGGATGAGCCCCAGGGGCTGAGTCCTCCCCCTTCGCATGATCAGGGAGACAGCTCTGCACACACCCCACCACCCCCTGGTGCCCCCAACATGGCTGTGGGCAACATGAGTGTCTTGCTGGGATCCCTGCCTGGGGAGACACAATTCCTCAATTCCAGTGCCTAAAGAGTGGGGAATCCCACCTACCACAGACCACATTTCCTAAGGGGGTTCCATCCCTGCAGACAAGTCAGGAGGAGGAGCCATAGCCCCCTGGTGTATCCCAGGGATGCAGGGATGGGAGGTATGGACTGGGGACTGTACACAGTCTGTATATGTTTTGAGGAAGAATTTGATAATGACACTGTTTCCTGATAATAAAGGAACTGCATCGGAAAGAGCCCTGTTTTATGCATCATTACCCTGGGGAGGGAACAGGAAGAGGTGCAGGAGTTAGGTCACCCACTCTTCTCTTTGGAGAAGCTCCCTTACCCCATCGCAACCCTTGGGGCAGACTCGCAAAGATAGAGACCATCATCTGGAGTACAGAGGATTTAACAGGATGTCCTCGAAACAGAACACAAGCCTCCACACACACCACCACAAAAGGGTTCCCAACTGAAAACTGAAAACATTTCTGCTTCTTTCTTGCCCAGTTACGGGAAGAGGCTGGCAAAGTCGGTGAGCATCAGCTGGACAAGCTGCCCAGGGTAGAGAGCATGAGCGGCGGGATCAGACATCTCTTGCTCTGGCCGAAACAGGGTGGGTCCAAACACAATCCCCAGGTTGTGGGGGGTCATGCGATTCTTATCCGCGTGTGCTATCACTCTGTGGGCAAAGATCAAGAGGTGGGCCCATCAGGCAGCAGTTTGGCCACTTTAAATAAATCTAACCAGGGCCTCCCTGGTGGCGCAGCAGTTGAGCGCTGAGCTGTGGAGCTGGCTGCAGGCAGCCAGCGAGCGATGCCGGTTCGACGCCCAGCCAGGGAGGATCCCACATGGTGCGGCAGACCTCTCCTGCCTCGCCCGCTGCTCTCCTCAGCAGTGTATTTCTGATCTGCCTGTTCTGCTCCCCACTCTGTCTCTGGTGAACCCTCTCGCCGCCCTGCGCCTCTGGCCTGTACCCCAGCTTGTAAACATAAATAAATAAAATTCTTTAAAAAAAAAAATCTAACACTTCAAAAGTTTGAGCGGGGAACGGTTCATTCTGGGATCTGTCTTCTGGTCACCGAAGGAAACCAGGAGGGAGCCTCTGGGGTAATGGAGACCAATGGAGAAACCCTCGGGATAGCACCCGAAGGTACAGCCAACCATATAACCACTGACACTGCCCCCAGAGTCATCTTTGCTCATAACTTAGGAACTTTAATTCATTGGCCAACCTTTCTCACTGCCCAGACCCAACTCAGCTGAATAGGCCACCACCACTGTCCCACCCCGAGACAAAGAGGCAGAGGGAAGGGTTTCCCTAGATTTCTTGTTTCCCTTATTTCTCAGTTCCTTATTTCTCTCAGAGCATCCCTGGGCTTGCTCGGCCCCCGTTTCCCCATTTGATGCTGACGTACTGAAACCCTGCACAGATGTTGCCTATTTCCTCAATCTGCCCACTAAACTTAGGTGCTTCCCTACCTTCAGCACATCTGACCAGAGTCCCTGCTGCGTGCCCTTTAAGCCTTCCTTCACCTGAGAATGTCTAGATTTACCCTTCATTCCCAATTCCTAAATCATTACCCTTCAGACCCTTCATATCTCTCCCTGCACGAACAAGAGGTTCAGTCTTCCTGACCTGCACAGATGCTCCAGGAGGTACCGCAGAGTGTCATGGTTGGGCTTTGGCATTGAGCCTATTAATTCTTGTATTTGAGAGAGGCGCTGCTCTGATTCGGAGAGTGCTAGGGAGAGATTGATAGGAAGGACATGGGGGTGAGGTTAGGGAAGGCGCTAGGGCAGAGTGGGTAACCTTTCCCATGCCTTGTGGAAGACGTCATTACTCTATCACAGTATTCTTTTTCACTGAGTCCAACTCCAGCCTTGGAATTCTTTTTAACTCAGTCCTCTAAAGGGTCACCAAAAATATTGCAGTTGGCATATGGGTTGAAGGTTATGTTCTATCTCTATGCTCAGGGTGGGACAGAAGAGCACTCTATTGTTGACAACTCATGCCTCACCCCACCTCAAAGATATGGCCCCAAATCCCCACCTCTTACCAAGGGCAGCACGGAAATGAGGCAGCAGCAGTGGGGGCACCAGAGGCTGGGGAAGCTCCCTGAGAAATAGCTTCAGGGCTCCAGTGACCACATGAATGTCATCCCACTCAGCACTGTCCAAATCTAATCGATTTTCTGGAAGAGAGACAGATACAGAGGGGTTCAGGGCTCAAGAAGGTGAGAGGGACTCAAGACTAAGAGATCAGGAGTTGGGAGAAGATCTAGTTAAGGGCAACCATAAGAATGTGACAATGGAGCAAGACAGTAGACCTGGAGTTGGGAAAAACCCTCCCAAGGGATAGGATATTGGGGGAGTCCGTGGGGGCAGGGAGGATGCAAGTAATGTTAAGGGTATAAAACACCTTCCATGTAAGTACCTTGTCCCGGTTGTTCTGGAAACATATACCTTCCATCGGAGGTGACTGCTCGTTCTGCAACACGTATGAAAAGAGATCAAGAGTTAAGGTGTGCAGTTCTAGCTGGTAGGCCGCCCTGTCATCCAGCTTCCTCACTCAGAACTGCCTGTGATTCTGAGGCAGAAAGTTCTAGGCACCACCATTGGCCCATAAGCTGCCTCACCTCTGTCGACAAGGAAGCGAAGTTTCTGGACCACTGCCAAATTCCCACTCACCCGGTAAATGCCATCTACATCTAGACCTAAGAGAAGAGGCAGGGAGCAGGTAAGGATTCCTGCTACAAAGTGTGTATGGTGAGGGCTGGTGAGGGTGGAGAGAAAAAGGGCAGAAGGAAGACTAGTGTGGGGGAGGTGGGGATGCGGGGCCTTGGCCTGTTGGAAGGTGGGGGGTGGTTGATTCTGGGGTCTCTGGGGAAATGACCTCTCTTATCCACAGCAGCAATGCAGAGCTGCACAAAGCTGGGCACGGTGTCCCCTTCCCGCTGGCACAGGGACTCCAACTGGCAGCCGAAGACCTGGTCTGTTGGAGGTACAGAGTGAGGTGGGAAGCCACTGCCCGTCATCCATGGAAGCTCTTCTCAACACAGGTTTTCACCCCAAAGTTGACCAGGCTCTCCTGGCTGCCTGGCCTGGCCTATGCAACGAGGTGCACCCATACCCTCCAACAATCTGCAGTGGTGGGGAAAAGCAGTGGTCGCAGAAGACGGCCGGTCTAGTTGTGTCACGTTCCACTCTGAGCTTCATGGACGCTTTCTCATCCATGTAACTGCTGATGCCCAGGTCAGGAAGGTATAATTGCGCGTACTCTACGGCTGGCACGAAGGAGCCCACCTTACCTCGGAGCAGACCCCGCTCTTGCAGGCTTTGTAAGGACGGTCTCTTCGCAATAAGCCGCTTTAGTTTGCTGCGCACGCGGTTCTGTTCAGTTCCATCAGGACACCGACCTTTTGGAAGCAAGTGGAAAAAGAGCGTGAAGAGCAGCAACCCAGCAGAGGAGACTGCAGACACGCCCAGGCCCCGCCCTTCCCTGGCCCGCTAGTACTGGAGCTCCGGAGGCCGCCGAGACGAAGCAGTGGCTTGGATACCCGCTCCGACTCCTCCTCTTCGTCCTCTCCAGCGCTCAGCTCCCCCAGCTCCGCCGGTCCGGAGCCTGACTGACGCAGCTCTAGGGGGTTCTCGCGGTCCTAGACCCAGATGGAGAGGTTGGCAGAGAACCCTGCATCCCCAACTCGAGCAAAGAGACCACGGTCAGCTGCTGGAGTTCCACATCCAATCCAAAAACCAGTCCCCATATTCCCTCAGCCCACTGTTCCCAGTATCTCCCCTACCCACCCACCCCCGCCGCCCCGCCCCGCTCCGCCCCGCCCCGCCCCGCCGCAGCTTCTCCAGATCGCCGACCCCGCCATCTCCCAGTCGTCTAACCAGGCGCTCGATGACTGCCCGCAGCGCACGGTGCCAGGCTTTTAGCTCAGTCTCCTGATCCGACTGCAGCAGGAACTCGTGGCCAGGGACCGTGCGGATCTAACGAGTTGGCGGGGAAAGGCTTGGTCAGCGGCGAGGCTCATAAGAAGCAGAGAGGCCGACAGGAGAGCCCCAGCGTAAATTGAAAACTGACCTTCGGTCGGTTAGGGTTTGGGAGACACACGGGAGGGCACTCACATGCAGGACGTTGCGACGACTGGTCAAGTGGCGACCGTGGGCCAGGGCCGCCCCTCGCAGGTCCACGCTGCTTTCCGGGCGGCTCCCCGCTGGTCCCTAGCAATTAAGGAAGAAACTGAAGCCACTGTGCTGTTCCCTCTCTGCTTCCCTCTCACCCCGTGGACTGCGAGATGGGAGACTGTGTTCCTCCTAAACTCCCACTACACTCTGCTCCCCTCCTCCGCCCCCACAGTCGACCCGAGGAGAATGAAAATTGTGTGGGAAAGTTTCCTGCACCTCATTTTCCTCCATCCCCACCCCTTGTCTTCTCTCACACTCACCCAGATTGAGGAGGGTGCTGTAGGCGGTGGCTCTCGATAGAACACGAGACTGTTGCCCGCTAATACCACCCAAGACGTGCCCCAGTTCTTCCTGCAGGGGCAGAGGGGCAATGGTAGTAATGCAAAGGTCACCTAGAATGGCAAGAGGGTGGCGCTCTCCCAACACCCAGCGCCACCCCAGGGACTCCAACAGCCCCGGCCCCAGAGTTCCCAGTTCTCACCTGACCTTGCGCCCACCCTGGGCAATCTTGGTCATGTTGAGTTGGCCAGACTTTTCCACCTCCTGGGAAGTGGATCATAAGTCACCCAAGATTCCTCACAGCCCACACAACTTTCCCTATGGGCTCTCCCAAGAGTGAGATCCTTTAAAGTTGGGGGGCGGGGGGGTTCAAGAGGATATCCAGAGAATAGAGGAAAATGCTCTTAAGAAGGAATTGGGAGCTGGGTCAGGGAGGACCTGGGTATTGATAAGGAAATGGGAGGCTTACATGGGGGTCGTCCAGGACCTGTGGCAGAGGTCGGGGGGACTGCAAGTCTGAAGGCTGGTCTGAAGGGTAGAGCTGGGAGGTGCACTGATGGAGGCAGGGGGGACCCTGAGGGAGGAGATTGAAGAAATAGGTGGAGTAACCTTCAAATTGGGACTCCCTGGCTGTAAGGGGAAGAGAGGTGCGGATGTGGGCAAAAGGCAAGGGGTGTGGTGGGTAATGAAGAATGTCTTGCACAAAAGAGAGTTGTAAAAGGGTGACTTTTGCTGCATGTGAGCTGATGAGGGAGAGCTCTCACCGGGGGGCTGAGCAATTCTGGGGTCCCTGTGTCATCTCCTGAGCTCTTTGCTTGAGGTTTCAGGTCACTGTTGTCCCTACTCAGGGTTGGAGTCCCATCCATGGAGCCAGGGTTCTGGGGGAGAAGGAGGGAGAGCTACATCCTGATGCCACCTCTATAGGTTCTCAACACCCTTCTCACAATTTTTTGAGTCTTCTGAGAGCCCCAGAGAGAAAACACACCATCTTGAGGTTCAGGAGAGGAGAGGAGGCTGTGGAGGCAAAGCGCTAAGCGGAGGGAGCGCTCACCGTCTCCTGCCAGCGGGCGCGGCGCGGGGGCTTCCAGGACTTGCGGCCAGTTAGCGAATTTACGTAGAAGCAGCGTCCAGAGTTGAGGTCCAGGTGCTGCTCCCAGGCATCCAGCCTTTGCAGCGGGGGCCATCCAGGGCTTTGGGGCGGGGATGAAGGACAGCGACGAAGGTCCACCAGGTTACAGTACACGGGGGGCTCTGACATGAGGGGCTGGGGTCCTGCCTGCCAGGAAAGGGGGAAGAAAGAGGTAGTTATTCTGCCTGTGCCCCTCCCGATTCTCTCCACCTAACTACCTTCTCCTCTCCCCCACCATTTCCTCACCGCCAGCGCCTGACTGAGGTGACCCAGGCACTGGGGGAGAAACCCCAGTACCCAGCCGTTTTATTTTATTTTATTTTCAACTCCCTCCCTCACAGTCTTTGCTTTCTCCTCACTTCCTGTTGCCAACTTCCCTCCTCCCCTACTCCACCCCCACCCCAGGTCACAGGAAAGGGGAACAGGCTTTTGGGGGTGGGGGAGGTGAGGAGAGTGCTCCGCCCTCACATCTTCAGAGTAAAGCACACAGAGGCGTCAGAGACCCCGGGTCTGGGAGACCGAGAGAGGAGGGGCCTGTTTCATCCACTAGTAAGTAAGAGAGGGAGGGGCAAGGGAGCAACATCTCTAGAGGGGACTTGCTGGTGACCTGAGCTGACAAGACAGGATACCGGAAAAACCCTGCCCTGGGCCAGGAGCAAGGAGGAAGAGAGAGAAAAGCACCGCTAGGAGTTGGCCTCCATTCTGTAGCGCTCCTCATCTCCTGGTGTGCGCCTGGCTGTCTCTTTCTCCTCCTTACGCAGTCCGTAAATGCCATCTCCTCAGAGATGCCTTCCCAGACCACGTCAGTAACTTTTTTTTTTTAAGGACAGGTTTATTAGGAAATGGAAAAAAAAGAGAAAAAGAGAGGCAACTGCATAGTTACAGGCAGGCAGGAGAGCTGCCTCCCCCCTCAGTCTCTCCTCACTGCATTTCTTCTTGGTAACACTTTTCAGTACCGAGCGTTACCTTACTGTTCATTCATGTGCTTGTTACCCCCATGGGGGTCTCTTGAAGGCAGAGATTGTCTGTCCAGACTGTCACAGTGTCTTGAACAGGGCCCAGCAGTAAATACCTGTTGACGGTGCCAGAGTGGAGCTGTGACTCACCGTGTTGGCGGTGGTCTCTCTCAACAAGTCTTCTTGGGAGTGGGATCTTCCACTGCGTCCTTCCTGGAAGGGCTTCTGGATGGTGGGCCTCAAATTGGTGACGCTGACACTTCTACACATTTTGGGGGGAAGAGGAGGAGGCTGCTCGGAAGTATCCTGGTCTCCACCTGGGGCTGCCTGAGACAGGTGCAACTCCTCCAGGGAGCCAGGAAACAACTTTGGCCCTAGAACAGAGAAATAAGGAGGAGGGCAGGTGATCAGAGGCATGATCTGGACTGAAGTGGGGTCACAGGGGAAGAGAAGGACAGAGGAAGGTTGTGGAAAATGACCTGAGGCCTAGAAGTCTTGAGATTAGGAAAAAAGGCAATGGGGATACCAGGGTAGGCATGAGAAGTGGGTTGATCAGAGAGACTAATAGAAGGGGGCCAGCAGAAGCTTGGAGGAGGAGGGTCCTTCCAATAATGCCCAGCAGCCAGGGAGGTAAGAAGGTGGAGGGGGAGGGCTTACTCACCAGGCTTCCAGAGAGTTTGGCTAGGAGAGATGGTGGTTGGGCTCTGGGGAAGGATGGATTCTTCCATCATGTAGGCAGCTGGGACAAAGACGGGTCGAGATGTGGAGGGAGCTCCCAGGCGCCTTGCCAACCACCAGTCTGAGTTGGTCTTTCGAAGCAGTAGGAACCTGTCCCCTTCAGCCAGAGATACCTGCCGGCCATCTGCCCCAGTATAAGTGAAGGCATAGAGGGCACAGAGCTGGGATCCCCGAGAAGGACTCCGGGACCCCAGCCCTAGGCTCCCCCAGGTACTTGGCCACCACCTGCCCGATAGCATTGTGGTCAGTACTGTCACCTGTGGGAAAAAAAGGTGTTGGAGATCCAGAAAAGGACAGGATTGACTGCCCAGAGGCAGAGAGACATGATTCTAAGAACAGTGTCACTGGGGAGGCAAGGACAGGAACCCTGGGGCGAGAGGAGAGGGTAGATGGCCTTGGTGGGGGTCACTAATAGGTTTTTGAGGCTGAAAACTTCTGGGTGATTGCCTGAGGAGGAAGTATGTAAGTAAGGTGAGAGAGGATGTGGTCCGCAGTGCTGTGAGACCAGCAAGACAGGAAATCAGAGGAGATGGCCTAGCTTGGTGATTTCCCCCCAGTTATCTTCTGGGGCCCATCAGCAGGTAGACTGGAGAAGCTGGTCCTTGTGATAGTGGGACTCTTGAGCAGGACACAGGAAGACGAAGAAAAAAAATCAGCTCTGGAGTAGGATAGGGGCAAGGAGACAGAGTTCATGACCAATGTTTAAAAAGAAAACCTTTGTAACCCTTTATTAAGTGTACATAGACGTCATTGTTTCCATTACCAATAGGCAGCCGACCATAGGCTACTTGCTTCCTATGCAGGGTCAGATAGACCGAAACAGAGAGCTAGAAAAATAGTAAGATCAAACTCTTTTGATCTATTTTGTTAAAGTGGCTAGGAGAAATACAGAGAGATTTAGTGTAGAGGCAGAGGTGAAAATACCACCATTCTCCCAATCAATCTGGGAGTTGATTTTGAGAGCTGGGAAGCCTTGTTATGATCCTTTATATATAAGCCTTTTAGACGGGGCCCTACTTTAGTGTGGGTTCTTCATCCTCTTAACAAGGACTGACCAAGCACCTCCTGTGTGAAAGGATGTGTTGGGTAGTGAGATAAAAGAATGGAGGGAGATAGATGCAGCCCTTGTGGTATGGAACTTAAGTATAGATCTTAACTAATGACACAATACATTTGTTAATTACCATCAAGTCAGGAACTATGAACAAGTAGGGCAGAATGCTCTGACAGCAGGTGGGGGTGGGTGGAGGACTGATGTCAGTTTCTTTCTGGTGGAAGGTAGGAACTGACTTCCTCTATCAATTGTCAGAGCTTTAAAACTCACACTGGTATTTTCTCCTTACCTGAGCACTCCTCTTCCCCACTTCCCTGCCTTTTTTTTTTTTAAGATTTATTTTTATTTATGCACCCAAGCTGGGGTACAGCCAGAGGTGTGGGGTGGCGAGAGGGTTCACCAGAGACAGAGTGGGGAGCAGAACAGGCAGGTCGTCGGAAATACACTGCTGAGGGGAGCAGCGGGCGAGGCAGGAGAGGTCTGTTGCGACATGTGGGAATCTCCCTGGCCTGGCCCCACTTCTCTGCTTCTTCACTGTACTGTGTGTCTGGGTTTGGAGAGGTGGTGTAGGGTGTGCCCCTCCATCTTGGTGGTATCGGAAAGCCAGCTCTTCTCCCCTGACATATGATCTAGCGCTGGGTTGCAGGTACTGGGATTCTGCCTCAGTCACCTTAGTTTGTTCCACTTTCAATATGCAAAAAAAAATTCTACCCCTTAACTCTTCCCATTTCCATAATAGACCAACTTCTCCCCTCTGTCCACTCATTCATCTGATGTTAAGTGCTCAAATCCCATTTCTCCTCTGCCTTTGATATCTCTCTTGCACTTTAATCTCTCCCTCTTGGGCCTCCCTGGTGGTGCAAGGGGTTAAGTCTCAGCATGATGAAGCACGAGTTCAATCTTCCCACATGGAGCAGCAGACCTCTCCTGTCTCGCCCACTGCTCCCCTCAGCAGTGTACTTCAGTCAGTCTGCCTGTTCTGCTCCCCACTATATCTCTGGTGAATCCTTTCACCCTTACCCCACACCTCTGGCCTACACCTCAGTTCTTGTATGCATAAATAAATAAATCTTTAAAAAAAAATCTCCCCCTCTTCACTAATACTTTCCCATCAGCTTTTAAACATACCCAAGTCTCCCCCACCTTTAGATAAACCTCCCTTTATTGTGCTTTCTGGTTATCACCATATCTCACTCTTCCTTTTCACAAACCTGTTGAAAGAGTAGCCTATACACATGGCCCCCATTTTCTCCCCTTCTCATTCCCTCACTTTTTCAAGGTCACTCCTCACTGGGGTACCCCTGACTTTGCATGGACACTTTGCAGTCTTTATGTTGCCTGACATCTCAGCAGCAGCCAATACAATTGACTATTGTCTCCTATAGACCCTGCTGGTATCTTACTTTCTGGCGATTCCAATTCTATTGCATCGCTTCGAAGGATCTTCCTTTGCTTTCTCCTTAAACACCAAAGATTC
The DNA here is from genome assembly GCA_004024925.1 of Scalopus aquaticus. NCBI lineage: Eukaryota > Metazoa > Chordata > Mammalia > Eulipotyphla > Talpidae > Scalopus > Scalopus aquaticus. The sequence continues at coordinate 60,965 of PVIJ01004120.1, read as the reverse complement.
GTCTGAGCTCCTATGTCCTTTGTATTCTGTACATCCTAGGTGGTCTTATTCTCTTCCAGCTCAAATGACCTCCATATGCTACTGAGTGTGATATCTCCAGTCCAGATCTTTCTTTGGAACTCCAGTCTATTATTCTGTCCACTGAAAAATTCCACTTGGGTTTTTCACAGTTACCATAAATACAGTATGTTGTAAACTGAACTTGTTGGCTTCTCCCACAAACCTTTCTCTCCCAGTACCATAATTCACTTAAATTTAAATTCAATAAACATTTATTGAATGCTTACTACCATATGTGCCAGGTAGGAACTGTTGCTAGGCAGTGTCAATTAAGATGACAGATATGGCCCCTGCCCTCCCATAGCAATTAAAATACAGCGTGATTATCACTATGATAGGGGAAATACTGTCATCTATTGGAGCACATAGAATGTGTACGCAGTTGCTCACACTAGAAACTGGGCAACCGACCTTGATTCCTCCTCCTTCCTCACAACTCACATTTAACTGATTACTAAATCTTTCTGATCTACTTACTTTAAAAAATCCCTACAACTACCATTTTCTTTGGCTGGAATAATCTACTCCTAATTAACTTCATTGCATTCAGTTTTGTTCCCCTTCAGTCCTTTCCTGGCACAGCAACCAAAATGACCTTTCTAAAACATAATTAGGCACTTCCGCTCCCCTTGACTTAACCTTTCAAAGATTTCTCATTTTCCTCAGAGTAAAGTTCAAATTTTACAGTGTGCTTTACAGAGACTTCTCCCCTCTAGTCTAGCCTTTTCACACTCTCCACTGCAAACTCCATACTCCAGCTACACACTAGTTCCTCACATTCTTAGAGTGCACAGAGCGCTCTGATTCTTTGCATATATTGTTTCCTCTGCTGAAATACTTCTCTCTAATCTCACTGATCTTCACCTACCTAACCCTTACTCATCATTCAGTTCTCATCTGAAAGGTCACTGGCAAGGAAGTCCTCTCTAAACTCCTGAGTCTGGTAGGGATCCAAATTAGGAGCTCCCAATGTAAAAGAAGTTTTACATTGCCAATCATAACTTGCATCACATTTTAAAAATTATTTGATTTTTCTGACTTTCCAGGAAGCCTCTGAAGTCTGCCAAGGCAGAAGCCTATATTAATGTTGTTGATAATTGTATCTTCAATGCCTTCTATAGTTTCTGGCACAACGTAATCTCTCTGTGCCTCAGTTTCTTTATCAGTAAAATAAGAAGGAAAGAACCTATCCTTAGTTTGAATTTGCTTAACAACAGTCATTTTGTTACAGCAATTTAAGGGGTAGAAATTTGGTAGGGTTAAGATTGGTGATTCTTCTGTTCAATGTGGCATTGACTAGGGTCACTTGGCATTCAGTAGGCAGATAGGTTGGTCTGGAGAGCTTCACCTTAATAGGGATGATTGGAATGTTGGGATCAGCCAAATCTGTCAGTCTGAATGTTGGCATAAGATCTTCCAAGTATAGCAGTCTCAGGGTAGTAAGGTTTCTTACATGGCAGCTCAGGGACACCAGAGTGTTCCTAGAAGCCTGGGTAGATGGGCTAAAGTTTCTTATAACCTAGCTTCAAAAGATACAGAACTACCATAGAATTTTTTGAGAATTAAACTAATTAATATATGTAAAGTGCTTAGAAAGGTGCCTAGCTCGTAACTATTAGGTGCTTAATTTTAAAGGGGTACAAAGATGAATAAGAAGGGTTCATTTCTCAATTACTCCCTCACTTTAATAGAGGTATTGTCAAACTCTTAGCTTATTTCCTCTCAATCAGACTCCACCCCTCACAGCTTCCCTCCCCCTTTAATGAAATTGTTTAGCTGCAGTTGAGCTGTAAACTAGCTAAATCAGTATTTAATAGTCACATTCTTTTTTATTAATAAGATATCTACACTAATTTCGATTGTGTCATTAAAGTAAGTTTATCCTAATTCCCTCCCAACTCATAAAGCTATTATTCTTATGAACTCGGATGGGGAGTGGGCCAGCATGAGTAGCAGCTAACAAGATATTATCACTTCAGCCTCGACAGGTAAACACTAGCAGGTTCAGACGCATTAAAAGATCAAGCGTGTGAAGCTTTGAAGGTAAACGTCTTCACCAGCCCCGCCCACCCAAAAGTGCCGCTCTAGCGCAGCGTCAAGGGGTAACCTCCGCCTCTATGATATCCTTTTCCTGTTTCCCAGTACTGCATGATGGGAGAAAGAGTCTACTGTCCGGGAGGGTTGCGCGGCCTACCGCCTAATTCAGAACTCCATTTCCCGGCGTGCCTCGCGGCGGTCGCTCAATCCTCAGGCGGGAGGCCGGTTCCGGTTGCATCAGCGTGGGATCCACGGCGAAATGAGACTGTTCGTGAGCGAGGGCGCTCCTGGGAGCCTTCCCGTGCTAGCCGCGGCCGGGAGGACCCAGGGCAGAGCGGAGCTGCTCATCAGCACTGTAGGCCCGGAAGGTAGTCGGGCTGGTGCTGGGGGTGGTGAATGAGGGGGCGGGACCGAAGCACGCCCCACGCTCTTCCAGCAGTTGTCTTCACAAGCCTCCAATCCCCCACCACGTACCCCCGTGATCCTTGGTCACCCATCCGCTTTTCCTTCCCAGGCACATATTTCATCAGATACTTCCCTTTTTCACCTTCAATATACCCTCTCCTCGGAAATCTCTAGCCTCCCCTTCTTTATCTTCCTGCACCCCATTTCATCTCAGTGAACCTCTCTTCCGTCAGCTTTTTTCCCACACCTACTCCGCACCCCCACTCCTTCATACACTCACACACACTCTCACTCTTACTCGTGTGACGACCCCCTCTTTAGGAAACCCCCTCTTTAACCTACATACACACCCCCTCCTTAGAGGCTTACCGCTTCTCATTGCCAGCAACCATCTGGGTGACTCAAGTGGGTTTCTTGTCAGTCCTTCTAGTTCTCCCACTGTTATCCCAGATCTTTCTCAGACATCCTAGTTACTTTCTTTCAGTTGTTCTCGTTTTTGGCTGCAACACTACCCCAATACCACCACCTCCTCTGCAAGTCCCATCTGTTGTTTCCAGCTGGCAGTCTCAACTGCTGGTCTGTCCAGCTCATTCTGGACCCACCCCTTTCAGTGGTCCTACCCTGGAACTTATGCTTTGGAACTGCCCATCTTTCTTCCCCTTTGCCCTGAACAATGCTAGGTTGTCCTTTTACATTGACAAAGCATTTCTTCTCTTTTCCTTGTCTTTCATCGGTTTTCCTCCTGCATCAGAGCGTGTGGTCCCATTCCTGACCCGGCCTAAGGTCCCAGTCTTGCAACTGGATAGTGGCAACTATCTCTTCACCACAAGTGCAATCTGCCGGTTAGTCTTGGTCTTTGATGTTGGGGAGTTGCTCAGTCAAATCAGGGTCTACTGTCCAATAGGACCTTAACTTGCAACCACTTTTTCACTGTGGGTTGAGAAATGGGCTAGACAAATGGGACCCTCTTATGCCACTGTCTTTTGTCTCCCTGGGCAGATACTTCTTTTTGTTATCTGGCTGGGAGCAAGATGACCTCACCAACCAGTGGCTGGAATGGGAAGCAACAGAACTGCAGGTGGGTTTGAGATATGGGGAATGGCAGGCAGGTCTTTGATGTGCATGGCCCTCCTGACCTGTGTTCCCTGCATTTTAGCCAGCTTTGTCTGCCGCCCTATACTACTTAGTGGTCCAAGGCAAGAAGGGGGAAGATGTTCTCGGCTCTGTCAGGAGGGCCCTGACTCACATTAACCACAGCTTGAGTCATCGAAACTGTCCTTTCCTGGCTGGGGTGAGTTGGACCTTCAAATGGGGATCAGGGAAGGCTGTGTGTCACACGAGTTAAGAAGGAAGACTGTATTCAGGGTGTTAAGACTCCAACACTGCTGCTTAGTAGTAGTATAACCTTGAAAAATCACAAGACTCTGTAATTCTCTATTTGTCTCATCTTTGAAATGGGGGCAGTATTAGTACCCATCTTGTGGGTTGTTGTGAGAGTTGAGATAATTTAAAGTGCTTAAAATCAAACATGACGTGTTCAGTTCTTAGGAAACGTTGGATGTTATTATTACCACTGGGAAGAAACTACAGAGGGGCTTAACTTGTGTACATTTTTCCCTTTTTTCCCTCAAAAAAGGAGACAGAATCTCTAGCTGACATTGTTTTGTGGGGCGCACTGTATCCATTACTCCAAGACCCAGCCTACCTCCCTGGTGAGAACTATAATGATCACTTCAATCCTAACCCTAACCCTATTGAGGATTACATTGAATATTGAGGACCCATTTGAGGTGTAACTTGACAGGTAGCTTTCAGCTATAACGGAAAGGTAACTGAGGGAGCTGGGAAGACAACTGGAGAAATTTTCATCATGAAGGGGAGGTTGTTCACTCCTGCCTCCCCATTCCAGATCTTGCTGATTTTCTCCCTGTTTTCTCCCATGCCCATAGAGGAGCTGGGTGCCCTGCACAACTGGTTCCAGACCCTGAGTTCTCAGGAGCCATGTCAGCGAGCTGCAGAGACTGTGCTGAAGCAGCAGGGTGTCCTGGCCCTCCGGCCCTACCTCCAAAAGCAGCCCCAACCAGGTTCCCTTGAGGGAAAGGCTGTCAGCAATGAACCTGAGGTTTGCAAAAGAGCATAGGGTCCCCACAGAGCCTCAGTGCCTGGGGGGGCGGGAGGGGTTAGGCAGAGAGAGTGGCATGGAGAGAGACTTTGAGCATGGCTACTAACTCTTTCCTTGGAGAACAGGAGAGCATTTCTGTGCACCATGTGCTCTCTCACCTTCCTAGGAGGAGGAACTGGCTACCCTGTCTGAGGAGGAGATCGCCATGGCTGTAACTGCTTGGGAGAAGGGCCTGGGAAGCTTACCCCAGCTTCGGCCACAGCAGAATCCAGTGTGAGTAGGCACAGATCAGTGGGGCTTTGTTTCTTAAGTGGAAATTGTTGGTAGAACCAATATCTGTCTGCCAGGGCTCCTTCGTTGACCTCTTTTTAACTTTCCATCTTTTTATTCTCAGTCTTTTTTGTGTCTCCTGGCTTTTGTATGTATTTTTTAAAGATTTATTTATTTATGTATACAGGCTGGGGTGTCGGCCAGAGGTGTGGAGTGGTGAGAGGATTCACCAGAGACAGAGTGGGGAGCAGAACAGGCAGATTGACTGAAGTACACTGCTGAGGGGAGCAGTGGGCGAGGCAGGAGAGGTCTGCTGCGCCATGTGGGAATCTCCTTGGCCAGGGATCGAGCTCATGCTACAGTGGCTCTGGATAGCTTCATAGTGCTGCGCCTGTTAACCTGTTGTGCCACTAGGAAGGCCCAAATTCCCACCCATTCTTAAGGCCCACCTTGAGTTCTGCTTTTGTAAAGTCATTTCTTAAACTCCTTTTTTTTTTTTTTTTATACAAGCTGGGGTACAGGCCAGAGCTATGGGGTGGCGAGAGGCTTTACCAGAGACAGAGTGGGGAACAGAACAGGCAGATCAGAAATACACTGCTGAGGGGAGCAGCGGGCAAGGCAGGAGAGGTCTGCCGCACCATGTGGGATTCTCCCTGGCTGGGCTTCGAACTCGCATCACCGCTGCCGACAGCTCCACAGCGCAGCGCTCAACCACTGCGCCACCAGGGAGGCCCATCTCTTAAACTCTTAAGCCAGAATGGTGCTTGCCTTCCTTTGAATTCCTTTGCATTTTGTACCTCTCATTGCACTGATGCCATCAGCAATTATATAATTGTCAATAACCCTGTTGAAGGCAGAGCCCAGGCATACCCACCTTTATATCTGCCACAATGTTATGCACACACATAATGGGAGAAGTTACAGGGTAAAACAATATGGTACAAAGTGCAGGGAGCTTGGGATACACGGATGACTGGGTGGAAGGTGGATTGTCAGTGAAGGCTTTCCTGAAGGAACTAATTTCTAAACTGGATTTCAGAGGAAACTGTGGTAATCAGCTTGGGGGAGAAAGGCCAATGAACACAGGAGAAATTACTGAGATATTTGGACCTCCCTGGTAGCGCAGGGGTTAGAGTCTCAGCACTGTGAAGCTATCAGCAGCCACTGCAGCATGAGTTTGACCCCCAGCCAGGGAGCTAACCCACGTGGTGTAGCAGACCTTCCCTGTCTCCCACGCTGCTCCCCTCAGCAGTGTATTTCAGTCTATCTGCCTGTTCAGCTCCTCACTCTGTCTCTGGTGAATCCTCTCACTCTCCTCACCTCTGGCCTACCCCCCAGTTCTTGTATGCATATATAAATAAATCTTTAAAAAAAATTAATGAGTTGTTTTTTTTTTTAGCAAGTGAGCTGTAAAATGTTCTATGAAGTAATAAGCCATCTAACTGGATAACAGCAGCTGGGAAGAAGGAATGAGATTAATGGGAAGCAGTCATTTTGAGTCATTGTTCATCGTAGACACTGGGAATCTGTGAGCTCTTGGGATGCCTAAGGTTGAAGGACATGGTAAATGATATGGAACCAGTGATATATAGGTTGAGAGTCGTTGAAAAGATGAAAGGAGGCCTGGTGAGGTGTCACTGCTAAGATTTAGGGGCACACACATGAAAAGACCACAATGAATTGAGTGATCTGTACTAGTGATGACAGACTTAAGTGGCACTTATTGGGGTTAATCCTGGAAAAGCAGCAAGAAGAGGGTTGCTATGAAGGGACTTGCTGGTGTCTGCTGGTTTCAGTTAGGCCATGAGGAAATGAAAACATAGGTTAGGGAGAGAAAAGTCAAAGGGTTCAAAAGGACTTAGGAAGGTTTGTATATGGTATAGTGAGATGTTAGGGTTTCAGGCATGAACAGAGTTGGTAATATAGCTCCTGAGAAGAAGGGGAGATGTCAGCACCGCTACAATGGTCTTGGGTGGCATCAACATCTGGTGAATGGTGATAGTGACTGGACAGAACTTAGAAAGAGGGGAAGCCTGGGAAGTTGGAGACTGAAAATGAACTAATGGAAAAGGAGCCATCACTATAAGAGGGATGGAGCTCAGTGTTAGAATGAGGCTCCCTAGGGCCAGTACTCAGAGCTTGCTCACTGTGGGTAGGGCCCTGTACTTGTAAATGTAGGGGATCAATCATACAACTTTTGGAGGGAATTTATAGTCCTGTGGGTTCATGGGCGAAAAGACTTCGGATGTACATGACTGTGACAGTAGAACTGATAAGTGTCTGGGTGTTCTGTGTACTTTTGTTCCCTTTTGACCCTCCTATTTCCCTCATGGCATTTTCTCTTTCCCTACCAGGTTGCCTGTGGCTGGAGAAAGGAATGTGCTCATCACCAGTGCCCTCCCTTACGTCAACAATGTCCCCCACCTTGGAAACATCATTGGCTGTGTGCTGAGTGCTGATGTCTTTGCCAGGTGGAGCCAGCTGCTGAGGGGGAGACCTCCTGAAGGAGGAGTGGGCCCCAAGGGAATAGATGCCTCAAGGGTGGAAGCTGGAGGGATCCTGGAACATGGGAGGGGCTGAGATGGAGCTCCCCATGATCAACATGTTCCCTTCCAGGTACTCTCGCCTCCGCCAGTGGAATACCCTCTATCTGTGTGGGACAGATGAGTATGGTACAGCAACAGAGACCAAGGCTATGGAGGAGGGGCTAACCCCCCAGGAGATCTGTGACAAGTATCATGCCATCCATGCCAATATCTACCGCTGGTTTAACATCTCATTTGATACTTTTGGTCGTACCACTACTCCACAGCAGACCAAGTAGGTTTCCTCTTATCACCTGGAAATAGAGAGTGAAGGCTGGGGCTGGGGGCAATGAGAATATCCTCTTAGCAGAAGGAACTGTGATGGTGGTTTAGGTTACTCCCCCTAAACTTAACCCTTTGCACTCCGCTGTCCCCTCTCAGAGGACATCGGAATTCTAGCATATCACTCGGATGTCCCCTCTCAGGGGTACATTGCAGTTTATTAGTGATTACGGGGAATTGAGTTATTTCAACGCAACTTTTTGAGACATGCATGTTTCCCTGAAGTTTTATCTTGAAATGGCACAAGAAATTAAATCAAAATATCGTAAAATTACTAAGATATATACAAGAAATGTCAGCGGGTTTTGTGTCGGACGAGAACGTGCCCTAATGAGCCTGCAATGCATATTGGGGAGTGTTACAAAACTTATCATACTGTACAAAATTATAAACAATAAAATATTGTGTTTTTTGCAAATATACATTCCTCGATGTCACCCAATTCATATAAGTCCAATATCATTATAATACGTTACTTGGTTCCAGAATTATACTAAATAATACGAGGGTCTGTAAATGCACGTTTCCGCCGCAAAGTAGCGTCGAGTAGCTGGTAGCCAATGTCCAGAATGGTTCGGAGTGCAAAGGGTTAAGATCATGATGATGTCCAAAAGAATAATATTTTGGACATTTTTTGACATAATTTATTAATAATATTAATAATAAACATAAACCTGAGGCCTTGTTAAGGGGATTTGGTGTGTCCAGAAGCATGAGCAAGGATTAAAGGAGCATCTGAGACAGGACTTAGGTTCCTGGGAAGTATCTGCCTTCCCTCTACTGCCTCCCTTCTGTTCGCTAGCTGACATGGAATTTTAGGACATTCTCCTGCTTCTTGTGCATTTATAGCAAATACTCGTTCTTCCTCTGCCTGACATTCATGCTTATAAAAACTGTACACAGTAGACAGACAGGCCCCAGCTGGTAGGGCTGTACGGGTTAGCAGCTGGGCTGATTTAATTTTAATTTTTAGGATGTTAAAGAACAGGCATGGTCCTATCCTTTTGGGGAGTTTTGTTAATGAAGAATACAAAACAGCTAAGTTTGTATTCAACAAAAGTAAATTGTAAAGTGCTGAAGGAAGAGACTGCATAGGGAGTTGGTGAGTGTGTATGAGGGCTCTGTACTCACCCAGTAAAACTCCCTAAAGATGACTGACTGGCCTTTGCCTTGAGGGGCCTTTAGCCTGATTTCTTTGGCATTTGGACTGAATGAGTTTGGGTCCTGGATGGAGTGTCAAGAGGTGTGTGCCACTTACTCTGACCTGATCCTCCCCTTTCCTGTGCTCCCTGACCAGAATCACCCAGGACATCTTCCAGCGGTTGTTGACGCGAGGCTTTGTGCTGCAAGATACTGTGGAGCAACTGCGGTGTGAGCGCTGTGCCCGCTTCCTGGCCGACCGCTTTGTGGAGGGTGTGTGTCCTTTCTGTAACTACGAGGAGGCCCGGGGTGACCAGTGTGACAAGTGTGGCAAGCTCATCAATGCCATTGAGCTCAAGGTGAGCAGAGGGTCTCATGGGAGCTGTGAAGAAGATAATTTCTAATCTTTAGGTACCCTCAGTCTTGTCGCTTTCGGGACTTTTATTTTAGCATTCAAGATCTTTCACTTGTGATTCTCTTCTACTCCATTTCTCAGCAACTCATCATTTATTCATTTGCCAAATACTTACTGAACATTTACTATGTCTTAACATTGTGGTAGGAAATAAACAACTTGAGTTTACACTTCCCTACCTTTGCTCCTGCTCAGACCACCTGATCTTTATTTTCTTCTCTACCATAAATACTGTCTCCTCTTTTCCATGTTTACTAATTTGCTCATTTATTCATTTTATTCTACGAACATTTTTTGAGTCCTTAAAATAGGTTAGTCACAATTCTAGGTACTGGGGATGCAGTAGTGAACAAGACAGACTTTTGTCTAGTGTGGGAAGGAGACCGGCACTGAACAAGGAAATAGTGGAGTCGCTCATTTGTTCTTGGGGGATATGTTCCAAGGCCCCTGATGGATTCCTGAATCTGAGAATAGTACTGAATCCTGTATGTAGTGTTTTTTTTTTTTTAATAGTTATCTGTGATAAAGTTTTTTTTAATAGTTATCTGTGATAAAGTTTAATATATACATTAGGCACAATAAGATAACAATAACTAATAACCAAAGAGGACAGTTATAGTAATGTATTATAAAAAAGGGTATGTGAATGTGGCCTCATGGTATTTTATTGTACATAATCTTTTCAGACCTCAGTTGACCTCAGGTAATTGAAAGAACGGAAAGCAAAACCATGGATAAGGGGGAACTGTGGTAATATTATTACAGAATAAATTACGGGGAAGATGTGATAATAACTTGTGGGGGAAGAGTATAGTTTGATGATTAAGGAGGGCTTTTCAGAGGAGGTGACATTTGAATTTAGAGTTGAACTAAATAATGAAATGGAGCAAGCCAGACCATGAGTTGGGGTTAAGAGTGTTCCAAGTGGAAGAACTGGGGGAGGGATGTTGGTGCCTTAGACTGGATTAGTGGCAGTAGTAATGAAAAAGAAAAGAAGGATTTGTGACATGTTTTGGAGGTAAACTCCATAGAACTGGATAGACTGGAAATTTGGCTTGAGAGGGAACTTAAGGAAATGGTGACTTGTAAATTTTTGGCTTGCGCAGCTTAGTTACATGGTAGTGGCATCTACAGACATGGGCCAGACTGGGTGAGCAGGTGGAACGCAGTGGTACGGTTTGTGTTTGTTGGCCTAAGATACTTACTAGACATCCAGAGAGAGTTGTTAGGTAGGCAGTTGCATAGAGGCATATGGAGTTCAAGAGAGAGGTCCTGAGTGAGTTAGACTTTTTCACCTTCAAAAACTCAGATCAGGGCCTCCCTGGTGGCACAATGGGTTAGCGCAGTGCTGTGGAGCTGTTGGCGGCTGCAGCACGAGTTTGATGCCCGGCTGGGGAGAATCCCACACAGACCTTTCCTGCCTCGCCTGCTGCTCCGCTCAGCAGTGTATTTCAGTTGATCTGCCTGTTCTGCTCCCTACTCTGTCTCTGGTGAACCCTCGGACCACCTCACACCTCTGGCCTGCACTCCAGCTTGTATGCAAAAATAAAATAAATCTTAAAAAAAAACAAAAAACTCAGATCAAAATTTGCTTGAAATCTGTCATTAATTAGCCCCACATGTTTATTCCTTTAGCTTCCACCCTTCCTGTGTCTGTGTAGTCAGTTTGTACATGGAAATAAGTATTAACATTTTCTTTGTGAAGGTTTGCAATTGTTTTTCATGCAAGCCTTCTCTCCCTAACTTGAGTGTAATCGCCTCAAGGAGAAGACCTGTGTGTCTTCTCTTTCATTGCACCTTCCTCCCCTCACAACAGTTGTGTATAGTGCATTGTTTCCTATCTCTCCTTCCCTCAGAGAATGCTTTTTCCTACTCTGGAGTGAGGAAAGTGCTCACTATGCTCACATCAGTCTCCAAGTGCAGAGAAGGCCCAAGTAGTTGATGAGCTGACTGAATACAAGCATGAATCTAAGCTAGATGGCGTATTGGAGCTCATCCCTCTGGTCTCGCTCTTCGTCTATACAACTCCCCTGGCCTGCAGTCCTGATCATGACTGTGCCACCTTCACTGACTCCTTCTTTTGAATTTCTCTTCACAGAACCCTCAATGTAAAATCTGCCGGTCTTGCCCTGTGGTGAAATCCTCTCAGCACCTGTTCTTGGACCTGCCTAAAGTAAGTGGTCCTTTCCTTTTACCTAGTTTGTATTGCCTCTTCTGCCCCCCTGCCACATACCTGTACCGAATCACTCTCATATGTCTTAATATCCATGAAAAATTATACAGGCATTTTGTGAAAAGATGCCCTAGATTAGAGGGCACACAGTGAAAACCCAGGCCCACTTGCCAGAGGTATTTACTGTCACTCATTTTCCTTTATGTTTACTCAGCAGTATCATATGCATGTGAAAGTCCTTTTTTTATTATACATTCGATCACAGCATTCATATTCCTCTGCCACTTACTTTCTTTTACAGTGTGTCTTCACCAACTTTCCATTTTAATAGATTTGCCTCCTTTCTTTTTTAACCTTTTATTTGGAAATAATTTCAAGCAGCCCCCCCAAAATTGCAGGAATAAACAGTTGCTAGAACAGAGAATGTCATGTTCTTTGCCCTGAAGAACTTCATGTACCCATTACCCAGATTATTACTGTTAAGATCTTCCTCCATTTGCTGTAGAATATTCTCTTCCTCTGTTTACTCAAATACTTCAGTGTGTGTTTCCTAATAGACTTATTCTTGTATAATCATAGTAGAGTTAAACAACTTAAATTTAATAACGATAGGCTTTTAAAAAAAAATTTTTTTTTGAAGATTTATTTATTTATACATACAAGCTGGGTTACAGGCCAGAGGCGTGGGGCGGCGAGAGGGTTCACCAGAGACAGAGTGGGGAGCAGAACAGGCAGATCAGAAATACACTGCTGAGGGGAGCAGCGGGCGAGGCAGGAGAGGCCTGCCGCGCCACATGGGAATCTCCCCAGGTGGGCGTCGAAATCGCCTGGCGGCTGCTGACAGCTCCACAACACAGCACTTTAATCTGCTGCACCAGTGGAGCGCCCCTAATAACGATAGTTTTCTGATCTACCATCCGTATGCCAATTTTGTCAGTTATCCCAGTAATAGCCTTTATAGCTTTATTTTTGAGTACAGAATCTATCAATAGTGTAGAATGTCTCACATTGAGTTTTCCTATCTCTTTAGTTTGAAGCAGTTCCTTTATTTTTGATGACATTAAACATTTTATTAGGCTATGACCTCCCTTTTTGTTTTTTTTATTATTTTTTTAATAATATATATTTTTATTGTTATTTATGTCTTTTACATTTATGACCTCCCTTTTTAAATAGAACATTCCTCATTTTGAAGTTTTGGGTATTTCCTCATGACTGGATTCAGGCTGTACATCTAAATGTTATGTCCTTTCCAGAGGCACACAGTTGCCATCTGCTCCCTCATTGGCCATGTTGGTTTTGTATGGTCAAGGTATTACTCAATTTTTCCACTGTATAATTAGTGTTTTTCTCCTTGCAACTTAAAAGCAGTCTGTGGGAATATACTTTAAAAGCATGTGAATTCCTTGTTTTTCATTAAAAAGTTCCCTCTAAGTTTAGCATCCATTTATTTAATCATTCTTACCTGAAACAATATTTAGTACAATTCTCCAGCTATACCATTCCTCCCTCAACATTTACCCTTTACCTTCCTTCATTTATGTATTTGTTATCATCAGTGTGAGCAAGGTGGAATCCTGTTTTTGTTTTTGTTTTTGTTTTTTCCTGATGGTTTATATTTTACTCCTGTCCTAAATTATTTTCATGTTCACATAGTTTCATTTTTGACCAGTGGGAGCATCTTCAAGATGGTTCCTTTGTGTGCTTTTGAGATCTCCCACCATTTTTTAATTACTTCTTATTCTAGCATAACAAGATTTCTGGATTTATCTTGTTCCTGCCTGAGAATCAACTGTTTCTCCACAAAGCCTTGTTGCAGTATACTAGGGTGTTGTTTTTTTTGTTTTGTTTTGTTTTTTTTGCTACTTTGCTTTTAGCAAAGAGAATTAGGCATTTATTTAGGTACCACTTAACACTTGGAATTCTAGTTGATCCCAGTAGCTTTCCTTATTTCCCCTTGCTTTATATTTGTACTTTATTTCTCCTAGGGTAAATACCCTGGTTCCTAATACCATCAGCATATTTACTCATTTGTTTAATCCTATAGTATATCTGAAAATAATTTCAGAATTTCTTCACCCATACCACTATAGAAAATCTACTAGTTTAGAATTTGTTGGCAAATCTCCCCCAACTGAGAATACACAATAAATGTTCAAAATTGTCTTACTTTTTTCTCCATTCCATGTGGTTATGTTACTGAAATAAGTTAATAAAATTTAGTTTCTTTACTTTTTTCCCCTCTCCCTTGTTAATTTTATTTTTTGACTATAACATCAGTGTACTTCTAAAAATTCAAAACTGTGCTAAAAAGGTATACTCATTGAAGTGTCACTTCCATCTCTGTTACTTTTTCTTCTGTCCCCTGTTGATCAACTTCATTTGCTGATTTATCCTTAGTGTGTTTAATTTTGCAAAGCAGAGCATACAGACACATATATATACACATTTATATATGTGCGTATATATATGTGTACATGTATTTATATAGATAAGCAGATATATTTGTATATATGTATAATGTTTTATTTCCCCTTCTTATATTAAAGAGCATATTGTGTATATTCTTTTGAATATTGCCTTTTTTATTTAACAATACATTCTGGAAAAACTCCATATCAGATCACTCCAAATGAGTTCATAGAGATCTCCTGACTTTTTTTAACAGCTGTGTAGTACTCCATTATGTGTGTAGGTACCATAGTCTATTTAACTGATTTCCTGTGCTTGCCATCTAGCTAGTTTCTAGTATTGTGCAATATAGATTTATGTTGTAGTGAGTAACCTTGTACAGACTTTTATATTGTTGGAAGTTTATTTTAGGATAAATTCCTTAAAAGTGATGATTTGCAGAGTCAAGAATAAATGCGAGTGAAGTTTATGCGAAATTTTCCTCAGTGTTTTTCCTCAGCACCTGTTATTTCATTTTGTATTCCCACTAGTAATGTATGTGTGTGCCCGGTTCCTTATAGCCACACTAAGAGCGTACTGTCACATTCTTCTATTAATAGTGCTATAGTATTTAACGTGGATGACCGCATAAGCCATCCCTTAAAAAAATTCATCTTTGTTATATATTTATTTGCCTTTAGAATTTTGGGGGGGTTCTATTAACCTGTGTGTTAATTTTATAATAATAGGATTATGTCATACATTATTATTTTGCAGTTTGTTTTATTTGATAATGTATCTCAGATATCTTTTTCTTGCCAGTTTATATATTAGGTCTATCTCACTCTTTTTTTTTTTTTTCTCCCGCTCCCCTACCTCACTCTTTTTAGTGACGTTTTAAGTAATTATATTGATACACTTCGTTAAATTTTATCAAAGCAGGGGAGTTTCAATTTCTTGTTTTGATGAATTGTGCCTGTCTTTATATACATGTTGCTACACTCTTCTGTGAATATGTCTGTTGAATAAGTTCCTAGACATGGAATTGGTATATCAAAATCACGAGTCTTTTGATTTTAATTATATATTGATATTAATTATGTATTTAATTATATGTTGTATGTATTTATCACTTAGGCCAACCATGTAGGAGACTTTTCTAAATCAGTCCTTGTCTTCCTCTACCATCTTAGCTGGAAAAGAGAGTGGAGGAGTGGTTGGGTAGGACACTACCTGGCAGTGACTGGACACCCAATGCCCGCTTCATCACTCGATCTTGGCTTCGGGATGGCCTCAAGCCACGCTGCATAACCCGAGACCTCAAGTGGGGAACCCCTGTACCCTTAGAAGGTTTTGAGGACAAGGTAAAAGCCCTTTAATCTTTATTCATATCTGGTATTATTCATCCTTGGGGTTGAGAACTTTACCCAGGAGAATAGAGTGTTGATTATGTCTTGTTTTAGTCTAAGACTTTGGGTTGGTGAGGTTAACTTAGTGTTCCTTCATCCTACCATGTCTGCCTCCTCATGACTCTCCAGGTATTCTATGTCTGGTTTGATGCCACCATTGGCTACCTGTCCATCACAGCCAACTACACAGACCAGTGGGAGAAGTGGTGGAAGAACCCAGAACAAGTGAGCAGTTCTTCGTTAGCTTGTCTGTGCTATGGGGATGGTGTGTGTGTATATGTTAGAGGTCTTAGAATTGGGTATCTGATCTTCCTTGCGCCTTTGAATGTCTCAGGAATTGTCTCCTAACTATATTCATAGGTGGACCTGTATCAATTTATGGCCAAAGACAATGTTCCTTTCCACGGAATAGTTTTTCCTTGTTCAGCCCTAGGAGCTGAGGACAACTACACCTTGGTCAGCCACCTCATTGCTACAGGTACCGTAGAAGACTGGAGAGGGGGGTGCTTTTATGGAATAAGGACTGAGGTAGTACTTGGAAGAAGATCCTGGAAAGGTGCTAGCTCTTGAGTTAGGCATTGGGATGAAATGGTAGATAATTAGAAATGGAGCTCTGTCTAGAAGTAAACAAGAATCTGAAGAATTCAAATGTCTGAAGCTAAAACTTTGCAATGGGTAAAAGCAAAAGGAATTTAAAAAGGCTAGAATGGACCTCCCTGGAGGCCCAGGGGTTAAGTCTCAGTGCTACTACCACGAAGGCCCACTGCTATGGCCTGAGTTGGATCCCCGACCAGAGGGCCAACCCCCATGGTACAGCAGACCTCTCCTGTTTTGCCCACTGCTCTCCTCAGCAGTGTATTTCAGTAGATCTGCCTGTTCTACTCTCCACTCTGTCTCTGTGAATCCTCTCACCAGCCCCCCCTACTCCCACCCCGCCTGCACCCCAGTTCTTCTATGTAAAAATAAATAAAATCTTTTTTAAAAAAAGGCCAGAATAGAGAGGAAGGTCTTCCCTGGGTTCTCTGCATACCAGATACTCAAGGGGAAATGTTGCTGGGAGGGAGGGAGAGAGGGAGGGGAAGAATTAGTGGGTCAGAGAGGGTAGATTGTGATTTGAGCAGATGGTTCTCATTCTCGTTCTCTGTCCAGAGTACCTGAATTATGAGGATGGGAAATTCTCCAAGAGCCGGGGTGTGGGAGTGTTTGGGGACATGGCTCAGGACACAGGGATCCCCGCTGACATCTGGCGCTTCTATCTGCTATACATTCGGCCTGAGGGCCAGGACAGTGCCTTCTCCTGGACAGACATGTCGCTCAAGAACAATTCTGAGCTACTTAACAACCTGGGCAACTTCATCAACAGGTGGGACTTGGTGAGGCATCATCGTGAGGGGTCAGAGTCAGCAGATTAGCTGGGTTGGGCTAACTGCTTCATGAAATGGGAATGCACAGAGGGCTAGTATGTGCACAGGAGGAGCTGAGGGGTGGGGAGGACAATGTGGAAAGTCATTTTCTTATCAGTTGAGACTCGTTTCTAGAACAAAGTAGGCTGTGTACACTTGGGGGAAATTGTGAGGTGTGATTTAGCAAACTTGTTCACAGATTTTCTTTTTAATGCTTTTTGTAGAATTGGAAATGTGTTCTCTCCTACCAAAAATTTCACTTGCAGGCCACTGACGAATTTGGGTAAAGAAAGGGGTTTAGTATAGGGCGAGGAGACTTCTGCTGTACTCGTTACTTTAGGCTCACATTCCATTTTTTGGTTCCTTGTATCAGTTATGCTGCAATCTAAAGAAACATCTTCCATGGCTCCCCACCTGTCAGGTTTAGTCATTACCCACATTTCAGATAGAGTACTTTTTTGATAGCAAGTAACATGTACTTCAGCTTGATCATTCAGAGTACTAACTTTTTAAAAATAAACAATTGTTTATTAGGTTTCTTTAAGCGGTATCTATATATGAATGTTTTGTTACCTGCAGAGTCACATTTTTATGGGAAAGAGAGAATAAGGGATTAATTTGCCTTCCAATTTGAGGGAGCCTAGAGGTGTCCATGCTGAGAAAATGGAGAATTATGAAAATCAGGTCAAATCTCAAAGCTAACTGGGCAATAACTTTTTTCCTCTGCTTTCTTTCACTATGCCTGTCAAGAGCTGGGATGTTTGTGTCCAAGTTTTTTGGGGGTTACGTGCCTGAGATGGTGCTTACCTCTGATGATCAGCGCCTCCTGGCCCATGTCACCCTGGAGCTCCAGCACTATCACCAGCTCCTCGAGAAGGTTCGGTAAGTCACCTACACCTACTGGGGTGTTGAGAGCCCCATACTGGGCCCCTTAGACCTTAGCGCTTAGCTTGCCGCCTCCTTTCCCAGGATCCGGGATGCCTTACGCAGTATCCTCACCATCTCGCGCCATGGTAACCAATACATTCAGGTGAACGAGCCCTGGAAGCGGATTAAAGGCAGCGAGGCTGACAGGTAGCTAAGGTGGTATCAGGTTGACTATAGGACTAAAGTGGCTAGTAGGCTCTGTCCTCCTGAAGGTCCTGACTAATATTTCTTCTTCCATAGGCAGCGGGCAGGGACAGTGACAGGCTTGGCAGTGAATATAGCTGCCTTGCTATCTGTCATGCTCCAGCCTTACATGCCCACGGTTAGCGCCACCATCCAAGCCCAGCTGCAGCTCCCACTTCCAGCCTGCAGTATCCTGCTCACCAACTTCCCGTGTACCTTACCAACAGGACACCAGATTGGCACGGTGTGTAGGTCTCTGAGAGATGAAACAGTCAGTCTCTCTTAAAATTCCTACCTTTTCCATGCAGCCTGAGAAAGGGTCAGAGGACTTAACTTTGGGCGTGAGAGTCTTACAGCCATTCTCTAAACCCTTTCCCCAATTCGTCCACACACGGCACTTAGGCTTGTTTCTGATACAGAATCCTTGATACTGGTTCAGAAGCCCAGTATTTTCTGTAGCCTACATAACCCCATTGCTCTTCATGCCACTGACACATAACTGGTATACAGTAGCTGTGTGAAGAAACCATGGTAACTAGGCCTCTGTCGTACTGATAGGAGGGAGGTGAGCAGGGAGAACACAGGGTAGCTGTTTCTTTGACATACAAGGTGACTAAGTACATACAACACCCTAGTGTCATTAAATAGTTTAAATAATCTTTGATTGTTAACATTTTGGGCCTTTATAGTGAATGCCAATGCTTCTTTTGGATTATTTACTAAAATCATCAGGTACTTGCTGAGTGTTATACTTGCATTTCCTCTAAAACACTTAACATGTCAGGAATTGGGGTTGAAGAAATCCGCTCCACAGTCTGGTAGAGTTTATACTTAATCAGTGAATGATTCTAGAATTCTTTTTTCACAGATCAGTCCCTTATTTCAAAAATTGGAAAATGACCAGATTGCAAGTTTGAGGCAGCGCTTCGGCGGGGGCCAGGTGAGAAAGCGACACTGCTCTCGCCCAGCAGCAGCCACAGCGTCATCTCCTTAGTGCCCCTAAGTAGTCCTCCTCATCACTCCTTCCATCTTTTGGTCCTGCTGCTTCCTCACTTAGTTTTTCTTTCCTGTCTTAGCTAGAAGAGCCCTTGAAGTTAAAGGTAACCGCTTTCCTGAGGTCTTATATAAAACCTGAGATAGGAGGGTATTTGTGGTGGCAGGTGATAACTGTTGTTGTCCTCCAGGCAAAAGCAACCCCCAAGCCAGTTGTAGAGACTGTGATGCCAGCTGGACCACAGCAGATTCAAATGCTGATGGATGAAGTGACAAAACAGGTATAAACCTTTAGCCCTGTGGGAGACTAGAAAAGTTGAACCCTAAATAGGTCCTTTCTAGCCTTACCATTGTTATTCCTACCCCTTTTCTCTTAGGGCAACATTGTCCGAGAACTGAAAGCACAAAAGGCAGACAAGAACCAGGTTGCTGCGGAGGTGGCTAAACTCTTGGAGCTGAAAAAACAGTTGGCTCTAGCTGAGGGGAAACCCCTTGAAGCCCCTAAAGGCAAGAAGAAAAAGTGAGAACTTGACTCATAGAAAGTCACTTTAATGGATATGGACAACAATAAACGAACGTACAATCTCTATATACATGCTGAGAGACCCTTTCCTTTTGTCTACCCCCAAGCTTTCCCCTTACTTAATATATGGGGTTGAGGGTCACATCATTGGCACTGGTAAGGAAGTTGCCACTTCTGAGAAAGGTGGGTAGTGACCCAGGGGGGAAGCAGTGGTCCTGAATGTTCATGTTTGGTGCAGATTGACCATTCGGTCAATCAGAGCTCTACGTGTTGCCTCCACTTCTCTGGTCAGGCGCTCGATTTCCTGCTTGAGCCGTTCGTTCTCTTCAGCTAGCTGTGCCACTTTTCTTTCATTCTCTTGTTCTTTCTCCTTCATGCGTTGCTTTCCAGCTCGGGCTGGGGACTGGCCACTCTGTTTCCGTTTCTTGGGTCTTCCTTGGTCTTCCTCCTCTTCCTCCTGAGCCAGGGAGCTCTGACTGGAATCTGGAGAGCGAGGACTCTGGGAGGTGCTTGTGACCTCTGCTCCTCCTGACTCTTCAGTCAGCCAAGCCAGAGAGGCAGGGTCGAGAGTGGTGAATGTTTTTGATTCTTCCTTCACGGAAATGAGGAAAGGTAGGCTAGATATTAGCTGAGAAGGAAAGGATAATAATACCCCGTAGCTTTAGACCCAGCATTCTCACCTCCTCGTTTCCAGGGGTGGAGATATAGGTACCCCCATTTTCATCTGAGGACAGCACCTCCTGCAGGTCCTCATACCAGGCTTCCAGCTCCCAGCTGGACAGTGTCCCGAAGGAGAAAGGCAATGACTCAGCTGCCATCTTTGCAGTTGGATCAGGCTCTGGAAAAGTACATGCTCAGGATGAGGGAATGGGGCAGGTTTTGGAACAAACTGCATAAAACAGGTTGCAAACTGGCCTGCTACCTGTGTCTGTACGTAAAATTTTCTTGGAACACAGTCATTTGTTTGTTTACATACTGCTTATGGTTGCTTTCATACTGTAACAGTGGAGATGAATAGTTGTGACAGAGTGTATAAGCCTTTAACATCTAAAATATTTACTCTCTGGCCCTTTAGAATTTACCAGTCCTGGTCTATAGTAATATTACCTGGAAGAATCAAGTTCCTGCATATGCATTCTTAGGGGATCCCAGTGAAAGTCCTCAGCCCTCTGGGGAAACCCCATTGGTAGTGTCAAGGACCAATCACCAGACCATTTGTTCTCCTGTCTCCTCCTGTGTGGGGAGTTCCAGCAAACAGTCCTTTGGGTCAGTTTAACATAGACAGGGATT
The DNA here is from genome assembly GCA_004024925.1 of Scalopus aquaticus. Classification (NCBI taxonomy): domain Eukaryota; kingdom Metazoa; phylum Chordata; class Mammalia; order Eulipotyphla; family Talpidae; genus Scalopus; species Scalopus aquaticus. Next base: position 40,357 of record PVIJ01004120.1, on the reverse strand, counting down.
GAGGTATGGTAAAACAAGCCAATTACACTGGTCAACAGTGAGAGCGTTACTGACTTTAACAGGCCCTAATCTGTAGTATCTTCTTGTGCTGAACATGAATATAACCCTAAAAATGTTTTATTAGCTCTCGTTTTGAAGATATTTCATATAATTCATTTTATATGCTTCACCGTGTAAATGTATCCAGTAGGACTGCAACAACATCCTAAATCAGCCTAGAATGATGTAATATTGCATCGCATTGCATAATACCATCATGCATATCATCCAGAATGATTGCATCATTTTCTGATCTGATGAATTGTAATATTACTGCCAGGTGGCTGCTGAAGTAAGCTGATGTCAGCAGTACACTATATAAAGCCGTGTCAGAAAGGTTGAGCATTGAAAGTATTTCAGACTTTGTGCGAGACAGTTTAAGATGCTGTTCCATAGAACTGTTATTATTTTATCCATTTAGGCACAATACAGAACAGTAATGCCTCGAAAGTGCGTTAATAGCATGGACAATTTCTGCTCTATTTGTGGGGAAGTGACATTTGCCAACCAGAAGAACAGTATCACTTCTCAAGTGAAGAAGGCTTATCATCTTGACTTTGGATGCAAGGTTGGTGACCAAGACAAGCCTTGGGCCCTACATATATGCTGTGCTATGTGTACAACACAGCTTTCACAGTGGTTAAATGGCAAAAGACCATCAATGCTGTTTGCAGTCCCCATGGTGTGGAGAAAGCCAAGCAACCACATAAAAGACTGTTCCTTCTGCTTGGTTCTTCCTCTCACCAGTGGGATAACGAAGCAAAAGTCGAGAATAGTCTACCCAAACATTCTGTCTGCACTGAGGCCAGTTCCACATGGTGAGGGACTTCCTATTCCAGAACCTCCAGCAGAATATTCTCTTGATTCATCTGATGAGGACAAGGGTGAGCCTACCTGTTCTTCTGTTCCATCAGCATGCAGTGATACAGGTTTTCACTGTGGTGCGTCATCAACCCCACACAGACTAACACAGGAAGAACTAAATGACCTGGTTCTTGGTTTGGACTTATCCAAGAACAAGGCCGAATTGCTAGGATCAAGACTCCAACAATAGTATCTTCTAGAAGATGTCACAATTACTTTATATCGAAAGCGCTACCAGCAGTTGGAGCCTTTCTTCAGAAAGGAAAGTACTCTGGTATTCTGTTTTGATATTGAGGGCCTCATGAATGCCTTAGAAATCACTCATGACCCACAAGAATAAAGACTATTTCTAGACTCTTCGAAACTGAGTCTTAAGGCTGTGCTTTTGCACAATGGAAACCGTCTTCCTTCTATTCTATTCCTGAACAGCTGTACAAGAGACAAGTGAAGAAATCTAAGAAGTAGTCTATGACTTGATTTTTTACAGGTATTAACCGTAGGCCTATTACTATTGGCATGCATTTCGTGATGTAAACATCTATTGCAGATTACCAAAAAAACTAGAGCCAAAATTCGAATTTGACTGTCTTATTCGTGTTGCACACATACAAATTGATAGGAAATGACTAATTTTATTTCAATAACATGACTTTTGTAAAAATTTGTTGACCAGTGTTATCTTTGCTGGGTTGATTGGTCACTCAGAGCCAGCTTTCAATTAGGACATGCTCTAAGAATAGTGATTTGGTCACCTTGTTAGGGGTGGGCCAGGAGATGGATGTGGCCGGACTGCAAAACTGCTCAGATTCAAACCCCCCCTCTCACATAATTCACTAGAGGTTTTCATAACTTCTTAGGGTGCCAGTAAAGGGAACATAACATGAACAGTATCTCTTAGGAGTTGGTTTTGAGAAAGGATTAAGTTTACCTTCTTTCAGGTGTGGTGATGTATGAAGATACACTTCCTTCTGGAACACTGTGGTGATCAAAGATAAATGTTAAGTCATTTGTGAAGGAGGAGAAGCAGGTTCTTTTATCTCTAAGCCTCCTATTGGTTCTTCCTTACTTCCTGTCTTGCAGAGAGCTAACGATCCCTGTAGCCATTTCCAAGGAGAGGAAAGCCTGACTCCCTTTATTTTTAGTTGCTGACATTTGTAGTCCTGATTACATAATAGCAAAGTCCTGGCCAATTCTGCTTTCTCTAAATTTAAGGCAGGTCTTAAACTTGCCAGGGTAAGGACTAACTGCTGAGGAGGGAACACATCAATCAGATGACATTTTCCTAATTCCATTCCCATACTGCCATCCTTCAAATGTACATTTCCAGTATGAACCTCTCTTGGAACCTCCAACTCTGCTTGCATGTCATCTTTTGAATGTCTGATAGGCCTCAGACTTAATATGTCTACAAGCAGGGGCTCCCTGGTGGCGCAGCGGTTGAGCGCTGCGCTGTGGAGCTGTCGACAGCTCGCAATGCGAGTTCGACACCCGGCCAGGGAGAATCCCGCATGGTGCGGCAGACCTCTCCTGCCTCGCCCGCTGCTCCCCTCAGCAGTGTATTTCTGATCTGCCTGTTCTGCTCCCCGCTCTGTCTCTGGTGAACCCTCTCGCCGCCCCACGCCTCTGGCCTGTAACCTAGCTTGTATGTATAAATAAATAAATCTTTAAAAAAAATAATAATATGTCTACAAGTAAACCACTAACCATCCCTTCTTTCTTCTAAGGTCTTTCCCATCTCAGTAAAATGACAACTTGGTATCATCCTAAATTCCTCTCTCCTCTCAAACTCCACATTCCAATCCAATCTGGCAAAACTTAACTTATTTCTCAAAAACCCACAATCTAAACTCTTCTCACCAACTCATTTGTTCCCATTTTAGATTTACTATCCTTTTTTAGATCACTGCAGCCACCTCTTGACTGCTGGTCTCCCAGTCTGCTCTTGCCAAGGCTTTTCACAACATAGCAGCCACAGTGAGCTGTTCTAAAACTTAGTTATGTCATGTTCCTCTGTTCAAAAACCCTCCACTGACTTCCAATTTCAGACTTATTAAAGGCTACATAAAATGCTCAAAATGGCTTAGAAGGCTCTGCACAGTCTGCTCCTTCTCTGCCCTGATTTATCCACTCTCCCTCTTGCTCACTTTAGTCCAGCCTCCACTTCTTTAAAGATAGGATGCAAGCTCCCACTTTAGGACTTAGGTTCTCTCCCTTTTGGAAAGCTCTTCCTTCCATATATCTTTATGGCTTACTGCCACTATTTTCTTAGGTCTTTCATTTAAATGTCACTTCACTGTAACCACCCAATGTAAAACTGTAACTGCCAACCTGAGCATTCACTGCTTCCATGCCTTAGTTTTCTCCGTGGCACTTAAACATTTGTTTACTGTATACCTCCTCTCACTGAAATGTAAGCTCTGTAAAAGTAGAGATTTTTTTCCTCTCCTTCATGGACATATCCTGGAGTCTCAAACTACAATGCACATAGTAGGTGTTTGCTAAAGTATTTATTAGGAATGAATGGATAAATCCTCCCCAAGTTCTCTTACAGTGAAGGGAGGATGAAGCCCAGAAGCAGAGCACCAGCTGCCTATCCCTGGGGACTGGAGATGCAATATAGGCCTGAGTGTTTCTCTGCAGGGCTGGTCTCCCTAGAGAATCCTTGCCTTCCAGTGTATGGGACGTGGCTTTCATCAGCAGTGGTGCCCCGGGCCAGAGGGCTGCAGGGGGCTGGCCTGATGCAATGGTTACATAGATTAGTTGGAGACAGGACATGGGGAAGAGGCAGAGCCCAATCTCAGGGGAAGGACAATACACTGGGGATAGCCCAAATGGCGTCCCACACTTGAGATCTAAGATGCTCTCTTGTGCTGGAGGCTCGGGGACATTTAGAGGAAAAGGAAAAAATCCATGACCACCACTCCCTCTATCGGCATCCTTCCCTCCCAAAGACCCGTCGGTCTCCTTAAGGTTCTGTATTCTGCTAGGGTGCAGAATGGCTGGCCGTGGTGGGTCCAGAGGTCCCAGATACCAACGTGGCCATCATGGCCCTGAGACGCTTAGGCTGACAGGGTTGGGGGTTGGGTAGGGGGAGTACCGCTGGTAACAAAGCGGCCATCCAGGCTTCTCGGTGCGGGGGTGTGTCCTGCTGCCCCGCCTCCCACCAGACAGGACTAACTAGGAAGCCTGGGGTCACCAACGGAGAAAGTAAGTCTCCCGAGGGCAGCCGGGGGTGGACGATGGGGGGGGGGGGTTCGGCCAACTGCACAGACCGAGAGAGCAGGACCAGCGCTCCGGACAGGGGTGGGGGACGCTGCAGGGCTCTGTAAGCCACACACATGAATAAAGGATTCTCCCCAGTCCTCCCTCGGACGCTCACTAACTTCACTATGGAGGCGGTGAGGTCACATCCTAAAGAACGGATGCCCCCAACTTTAAAAGGACATGCGGTGTTCGCGAGGATGGGAGGGTAAATAGTGGATACTCGCCTCTCTCCTCAGGTTCCGGCTCTGATTTTGGCTCTGTCGCTGCCACCCGCTCATCTTCAACATGATACGCTCTATACTGTAGACTCAAGCCTCTGACCTCGGTAGCTGGGAGCAGCGATCTTTTAATATGGCCTTGCCCTCTTCTCAGGGGCGGATCCAGAAGTCTACCAATTACAAAGCGGCACGCCGGCGTTGGCCCCGCCTCATTCCTTACATCCGCCACTCAGTAGCCCCCGCGGTACCGCCCCCATCGCTCCCTCCGGATCGGGGATCGACGTCGTGTTGCACCCGGAAGTGGCTTTAGGTCACGAGGCTTCACGGAGGCGGTGGGTGAGTCATGCGCGCGCGCGGAGGGGAGACTGGAGGGGGAGGGGAAGAGAGGGGGGCGGGGATGATGCAATGTTTGGCAACCGGTGTCTGCGCGCGCACGCGCAGGGACTACTTGGGTGGTGGGAGGTGCGGGGGGGGGGGCGGTAAGGCGAGAGGGCGGGGCGCTTGCTCTCAGCACCCAACGGCCCCAACGGCTACCAACCGTGGCTGCCCCTGGGCTGCCTTAAGAAGCTTCGCTGCAACTTGTCTCCCTCTGGAGCTCGTGTTCCGCCCACCTGACATTAACCCCCTTTTTACCTCCTCCATAAGGGACTTCCATTTTTCTTGACACCCCCCCCAGCTAGTGGGCCAAGGCCTTTTAAAACTCCCCTCCCTAAAGTTTAAGACAGAATTATCTACATCTTTTCAAAGGAGTCTTGTCTTTCAGCTTCGTAACTCCCCCCTAAAGGGCTGAGGTTCTTGGATCGCCTTGGTAGTCATTTTATCTCCTCTCAGAAGAGCACTTTCATCTTTGTACGAAGTTTCTAATGAGCCCTCAGCAAGCCAAAGTTAAAGTTCTTTGCCTGGTGGACCCGACCCTCACTGTTTGCCCACTCACCCCCTCCCATGGTGCTCTGGTGCCCTTCACCAAGACCAAGGCGCTGGTGGGTTGCTGCACCACACAGCAAGTCCTGTGACTCCCTGTTGTGAGGAGCCAGACACAGGCCTCCTCGGTATATTGACCTACAGAAAAGCCTTCTTAGGCACTTGAGCGCACGACTGCATTAGGCTGGATTGTCAGGAGCCTAGAATCTACCCTCACTTGCCCAGGGATCCTGGGTCAGCCACCCCAATCTCTCTTGTGCCTCGCCATTCTGGTTTGTAAATAAAAGATAATGAATTGTAAAGATTAAATGAGAGAATTACGAACTTGGAGGCAGCTTCAACAAAAGTGAAAAGCACCATGCGAAATGCGAAGTAGTTTTCTAGTGTCATTAGGTAGAAAACAGAGGCCACGTGGTGGCCTGTTACATATCCTGTCATACCCTCATGGGGGCAGCCAGTTTGTCTAAGCAGAAATGTCACAAGGGCGGTTGTAGCTGGATGGCAAGTATAGGTGGTAGTGTGACAGTGACAGGTCTTTGGCCAGTCTGCTCCGTTGCTCCAGACCTCCATTTCCTCTTCTGTAAACGGAGGGGGTAATGGTGAGAATGGGTTGGACCAGATGGCCTCTCCTGGCCCAAAGACTTGACCAGGTTGTCAGTGACAGGCAGAGGTCATGTGACTTGACAGGCTGAGGTCGTGTTGTGACATGTTGACCTGGGGAGGCGGGTCAAGTCCCGGCACACTACCCTGGAAGCCTTTGGGGCGGGGCAGGGCAAGTCGCGACTTTCATCTTTGGGGGCTGGCCCCTCCCGGACCTGGCATTTCTGGCTCCCCTAACAGATTGTGGCTTTGGAAGAGGCCCCTCCCCGGGGAGAGCTGGGATTGGCCACCAGTGGCCTGGGAAGTGGCTCTGATCCTTCCGCGGATGGCGGGGGTGGGGGGTGCCTGCGTGGGGTGTTTGTTCTCTAGGGGATTAATGGGGGGTTGTGGGGGAAGGGTAGGCGCGCTCCCGCATGCGCACTGCGGCCCCTCCTGTTGGCTCGTCGTAGTCCGCTGGGCGGGGGCCCGGCCCCGCCCCTCTCCCGTCCGGGCAGCGGCGGCGGCGGCGGCGGCTACGGCGGCGGCGGCTACGGCGGCGGCGGCGGCAGCCTGCGCGGTGCCTTCTGGGAACGGAATCCCCAGGGCTGCCCCTGGCCCCCATGGCGCATGCGCGGGAGGCCGCTCGGTGATCCGCGGCGGCGGCGGCGGCGCTTCCTGCTAGGACCGGCCGGGGCCGTACCGGAGGCTCGGGCTCCACCGACCCTCCTCCCACTCCCTCCCACTCACCCTCTGGGCCGCGACTGCGCAGGGCGGGGCCGGCCGAACCATGGGCCGCGGTGAGTGCAGGGCCCGGCCCCCCCACTCCACCCTGCCCCTCCCCCTCCCCTCCCCTCCAGTCCCTATCCTCTGCCCCCTCCGCGTCCTCTCGGCCCCTTTCCCTGGCCCCATCTCCACTCCCCCGCCCTCACCTGCCCCCACCATTCCGCTCTCTCATTGCTTGACTTTTGCCTTCTTCACCTCCCTCCCCTCAGTGCTTCGCCCACCCTCCGCCCGCCCTCTCCCCAAGTTCCTTCCTACTTCGTGCGTCTTCCCCTCCTCCCCAAGCTGAGGGAAGCAGGCTGGGTGACAGGGCGCCTTGTTATGAGAGGGAAAGTTTAGAAGTCGTCAGGGTACGGTTGGCGCGATGGTTGGGGAGGATACTTTCAGGTTTGAGGGGTGTCCTCACATATCAGTGGGATTTGAAGACAGCGGGATTGGAGATGTTAAGTTCCCTTCCCTTAAACTTGGGGCGGGGGCGGGGGGGATTGGTAGTTTCTCAGGTTCCTGAGAGAAGACAAAGCTGATTCCGGCCTTTCTTAAGAAAATCTAAATGAACTAGATCAGTGATTGTCTAATTGAGCAGGCGCGGGGAGCATTCTGCTGATACCACCTCAGCGGGCAGTTGGGCAATTGCTGGGTGACCTCTGTGGGGCAATCTGTACTTTTAATGTGATCTTGGTGGTGGGGGTAACAGTGGGGGCCAGACTCTGGGAACGTTATTAGTGGCCTGGTAGCAGGGGAATTTATCCATACTTCTCGATGAAGTCTTCATTCCCTGATGGGATTAAGGGGCCTTACCCCTTTATGTATATTATTCCTTGGTGTTTGGCAATTGAGGCTTTGACCATATGGTCCCTAGGGCTTGGACTTGGAAAGAATGGTTGTGGTCTTAGCAAGCAGATCCCTGAGATCTTTCTGAGCACTAATATTATTAAGGATCTTTCTCTGTGAATGTTCAGGGCTGTGGCATGCCGGGGAGCTTGATAAATGCCTGACAGCCCTCTCTCTCTCCTGTGTTGCAGGTGTGGGCTAAGCCGGCCGCCCCGGCTTTAGACTGGACCCCACAATGTTTGCAGAGATGTTCAGGTAGTCATGGTGGAATGAGAGAGGGCTCCTCTTTTTTTCTCTCCCCCAGCTCTCTAAGGGTTTCCCTTTGCCCCTGAACCTTTTAGGTCTCCCTACAGCCTGTCTTCCTGGAGTACACAGTCAGGTACCCGGCCCAGTTGAATTTTTCTAATACCCACATGGGTGTCTATCTCATCAGGCACGTGGGAGCTGATTACACACAATGAATGGGGGCAATGAGAGCAGTGGAGCAGACAGAGCTGGGGGCCCTGTGGCCACATCTGTCCCCATCGGCTGGCAGCGCTGTGTTCGAGAGGGTGCTGTGCTCTATATCAGGTATGGATCCTCAGAGTTCCCCGAGATCTCATAACTTAGATCTCTGGTACTCTGTTACCCTCCACTGTTCTCTCTTCCTTCCTCAACCTTTTGCTCTCTGTATTGCTGGCCTTTTGAATCTGTTTTTCTTTTCTGGGTCTTCCCATAACCCTTATCATCTGTTCTTTCTAGGAAGGTCTTTGACTAAGGAACTGTGCTTTAGTATCTCTTGGATCAGTGTTTACTAATCCCATGCTCTCTTCCCCCTGCCCCCTCCCAGCCCAAGTGGCACAGAGCTGTCTTCCTTGGAGCAAACCCGGAGCTACCTCCTCAGCGATGGGACCTGCAAGTGCGGTCTGGAGTGTCCACTCAATGTCCCCAAGGTCAGAATGGTGCCAGAGAGTGAAGGGATAAGCCATGAGACTTAATGCCAATCACTGACCTCGGTAGTCTTCTCAGAGATTCCATTCTTCAGGGTCCCTGTTCATGCCCTCTACCTTACAGGTTTTCAACTTTGACCCTTTGGCCCCGGTGACCCCGGGTGGGGCTGGGGTGGGGCCAGCATCAGAGGAGGACATGACCAAGCTGTGCAACCACCGGCGGAAAGCCGCTGCTATGGCAACTCTGTATCGTAGCATGGAGACCACCTGCTCACATTCTCCTGGTGAGTCTTCATTTGACTCAGGACTGAGAAGAACGGAAGGGCTTGGGAAAGGGGTAGTGGGAGGAGCTGAATGAGAGGGAGCAAGGACAAGGGTGGAACTGCTTGGTGAGAGGTAGGCACAGGGAGGTTGGGAATTTATGGGAAACGAGATTGAGAAGACAGAAGTTCTTGGAAGGGGAGCCACAGGCTGATCTTTCATTTCTCATTTATTGCAGGAGAGGGATCGAGCCCCCAAATGTTCCACACTGTGTCCCCAGGGCCCCCTTCTGCCCGCCCTCCCTGTAGAGCCCCTCCTACAACTCCACTTAATGGGGGTCCTGGCTCCCTTCCCCCAGAACCACCCTCAGTTCCACAGGCCTTTCCCCCACTAGCAGGCCCTGGGGGGCTCTTCCCACCACCAAGGCTTCCTGACCCAGTCCCTTCTGGAGGCAGCAGCAGCCCCTGTTTCCTCCCAAGGGGAAATGCCCCCTCTCCAGCTCCACCTCCTCCACCTGCTATCAGCCTCAATGCCCCCTCATACAACTGGGGAGCTGCCCTCCGATCCAGCCTGTTGCCCCCTGACCTGGGTTCTCCTCCAGCTCCTCATGCATCCTCCTCACCACCAACAGACCCTCCTCTCTTCCACTGTAGTGATGCCTTAACGCCCCCTCCTCTCCCCCCAAGCAATAATCTCCCTGTTCCTCCTGGCCCCCCTGGTCCTGCCACTCAGCCACCAGTGTCTTCAGCCACTATGCACCTGCCCCTGGTCTTGGGACCCCTGGGAGGGGCACCTACAGTGGAGGGGCCTGGGGCACCCCCCTTCCTTGCTAGCAGCCTACTCTCTGCAGCGGCCAAGGCACAGCATCCCCCACTCCCCCCTCCCAGCACTTTACAGGGCCGAAGGCCCCGTGCCCAGGTGCCCTCAGCTTCCCACTCTTCACCCAGACCCTCTCAACGTCGTCCTCGCAGACCTCCAACTGTATTGCGATTGCTAGAAGGGGGAGGTCCTCAAGCCCCTAGAAGGAGCCGTCCTCGGGCCCCTGCTCCTGCCCCCCAACCCTTTCCTCTCCCTGAGCCATCCCAACCTATTCTCCCTTCTGTGCTATCCCTGCTGGGACTCCCAACCCCTGGCCCTTCCCACTCTGATGGAAGCTTTAACCTTTTGGGGTCAGATGCACACCTTCCTCCTCCCCCAACCCTCTCCTCAGGGAGCCCTCCCCAACCCAGGCATCCCATTCAGCCCTCCCTGCCTGGGACCACCAGTGGCAGCCTCAGCAGTGTGCCAGGTAATGTGGGTATGGTGAAGCCCTTCCTCCCCTCAGGCAGAGAGCAGCAGCCAGAGCATTAAGGGGGAAGTTTGTTTAGCTCCTCAGGTTTTCTGGGTGGTGGGCAGGGAGGTTGGGGTCTTTGGGATGCCGGGAGAAAGAGCCTTCCTTGAGCTGAATTTCTCTTTTCCTTTTCAGGTGCCCCTGCCCCACCAGCTGCCTCCAAAGCCCCCCTGGTCCCCAGCCCTGTGCTTCAAAGCCCATCTGAAGGGCTTGGGATGGGGGCAGGCCCAGCCTGCCCTCTGCCTCCCCTGACGGGGGGGGAGGCTTTCCCTTTCCCTAGCCCTGAGCAGGGCCTGGCACTGAGTGGAGCTGGCTTCCCGGGGATGCTAGGGGCCTTGCCTCTCCCTCTGAGTCTGGGGCAAGCTCCACCTTCTCCAATGCTCAGCCACAGTTTGTTCGGTGTGCTGGCTGGGGGAGGGGGCCAACCTCCCCCTGAGCCCCTACTACCCCCACCTGGGGGACCTGGCCCTCCCATAGCACCAGGCGAGCCTGAAGGGCCTTCGCTTTTAGTGGCTTCCCTGCTTCCGCCACCCCCCTCAGACCTCCTTCCACCCCCTTCTGCACCTCCTAGCAACCTCCTAGCTTCTTTCCTGCCCCTGTTGACCCTGGGCCCCACAGCTGGGGATGGGGAAGGATCTGCAGAGGGAGCTGGGGGTCCAAGTGGGGAGACATTTTCAGGTTTGGGAGACTTGCCCCCCCTGCTATTCCCCCCCCTTTCAGGCCCCCCTACCCTCATAGCTTTAAATTCTGCGCTGCTGGCTGCCAGCCTGGATCCCCCCTCGGGGACACCCCCCCAGGTGAGGATAGGGGGTGAGTGGGTGGGACAGAACAAGA
>PVIJ01004120.1:0-29407 GCA_004024925.1 Scalopus aquaticus | reverse complement strand
GAGGGCTTAGTTCTTGGCTGGGGGTATGATGACTACAAGAACTAGGTCTGTGTTTAATAAGCGTGGCCTACTGCACGTGAGGTTGCAATGAGATTGTATATATGAAAGTACTATAAATTTTATTGAATACTTTACATGTGTTATATTCTTCTTTCTGTCTTAGCCCTGTGTCCTGAGTGCCCCCCAACCTGGACCACCTACCTCCAGTGTCACCACGGCAACTACTGACCCGGGGGCCTCCTCTCTGGGCAAGGCCCCCTCCAACTCAGGGAGACCCCCCCAACTCCTTGGCCCTCTGCTGAGTGCCAGCCTGCTGGGTAAGTCTGAGGGAAGACTCTGATGTGAAAGAAAAGAAAAGCAGCAGTTAAGAGTTGGGAGTGGAGGCTGGATGAATTGGGGAAGGCAGTTTTTGACCCTGGAGTAGAACCTGAAGAAAATAATGTTTACTTAGCCTAATTGGTTTGCCTAGGGAGACCCCTGACTTTATAATTCCTCAACAGGTGACCTGTCTTCGATGACCAGCAGCCCTGGAACCCTCCCCAGCCTGCTGCAGCCTCCTGGCCCTCTTCTCTCTGGCCAGTTGGGGCTGCAGCTCCTCCCTGGGGGGGGAGCGCCTCCATCCCTCTCAGAGGCTTCTAGTCCCCTAGCCTGCCTGCTACAGAGTCTCCAGGTGAGGGCTGGGTGATGTCTGTCAGGAGTTTTCCACTAACTGGAAATATAGGCGTTCTGAGTTATCAGAGCAGAGACGATTAGAGACCGATCGAAATTTGATTTTTGTCTGCAGATCCCTCCAGAGCAGCCAGAAGCACCCTGTCTGCCCCCCGAGAGCCCCACCTCAGCCCTTGAACCGGAGCCTGCCAGGCCTCCCCTCAGTGCCTTAGCCCCACCCCACAGTTCTCCTGACCCTCCAGTCCCTGAGCTGCTCACTGGGAGGGGGTCAGGGAAACGGGGCCGGAGGGGAGGAGGGGGACTTAGGGGCATTAATGGTGAGGCCAGGCCAGGCCGGGGCCGAAAGCCTGGTAGCCGGCGGGAGCCTGGTCGACTGGCCTTCAAGTGGGGAGCACGTGGTGGCTTCAATGGACAAATGGAAAGGTCCCCAAGAAGGACCCACCACTGGCAGCATAATGGGGAGCTGGCTGAAGGGGGTGCTGAGCCCAAGGATCCATCCCCTCCTGGGCCCCATACTGAGGACCTTAAGGTGAGTGCAGTGATCAGGAGGTCTGGGCTGAAGGGTAAAGTCTGGGACCATTAGTACCTTTTCCTAATTTCCTACACACAGTTCATCTTTTCTCAGGTGCCTCCGGGGGTAGTTAGAAAGTCTCGTCGTGGCCGGAGAAGAAAATACAAGTGAGTGTTGGGCCCACCACAATCCTGGCTTTCCCCACTTCTTGTTGAGTTATAGACCTGTCTAAAGAGTAGTTTCCCAAAAGGCAGATACTTACTGAATATGAGTAAGGGGAATTATGCCTCTACTGTCCCAGCGTAGACTTCTCAAATGCACCTGGCGCTTGGGGCCGCATTCCTGACCATGTGTCCTTATTGCAGCCCTACCAGGAACAGCAGTAGCTCCCGCCAAGACGTTACCTTGGACCCCAGCCCCACAACCCGAGTAAGTGTGTGTTAAGTGTGTAGGTGGTGGGTGGTGTATGAGGGATGAGGCAGGAGGAAAGGGTTGGAGGGTGGGGCAAGTGGAAGACTTCCTGATACCAGGCTGTATGATCACTTTTCCAACTTCCCCTCTTGTGTAGACGGCTGTCCCTCTGCCTCCCCGGGCCCGCCCTGGCCGTCCTGCCAAAAACAAGAGGAGGAAACTGGCCCCATAGCAGCCATACCTGGAGCTGGATCTGACCCTGACTGGGGAGAGCTGAGTGCTGAGCCTTGGGAGCCCCTGCCAGCCACCTGCACCTGTGGACAGTGGGTGGGGGCACTACTCCCACTCAGAGCACAAATGCAACCCCATCCCCTACAATCCCATCCTGAGCCATTGCAGGGGGTAGGGAAGCTCACCCCCTCCCCCCCAAAGCCATGTCACTGAAAAGGCCTGGGGGGGTGGTATATGGCCCTCTCCCCACCAGGCTAAGGGGAACACCCCCTTCCCCAGGTCTTTTATTTGTTTAAGTTATTTTTGCACAAACAACTTTTATATTTAATTCGACTTCATTGCCTCCCTTCTTGAAGCCAGCAGGCTCAGTTTACAAACCTGTGAGCTACTGTTGGCTGCTGCCCTCCTTCCTTCCCAGTGAAAGGTACAAAGCAATAAGCATCATGCACCCTCCCCTCCCCCTCCAACACCCTTCTGCCTCTGGCTCAGGTTGCTCAAAGCACAGATCCCCTCTTACCCCTGTCCCCAGGTTTGAAACACATAGCCTCATTTCAAGGTGTAGCCAGCTTCCCTCTACTTTCCTCTGGGATATAAAAAAGGGGGTAAGGGGGCAAAGAGAGCCCTCTGGGCCTCTCCTCCCATACACACTACACTGCCCCTTCTCCCCCCATCAAAATGCTCAGAGACGTTGTGATGATGCGACTGAGGATTATGCAACGTGGTCCAACCGGAGCAGCCAGCATGACCAGCTGTCCAGGGGCTGCCTCCTGCCTTTTCTTTTGTAAAGACAAGACCCTTGGGAGTTTTAATTCTGTTTTGTACTTGCCCTGTGGGGCCTCCACTGCTTTTCTATGGGAGACACTCTTAATTTAACAGATGAGAATATTTTGAAACTCTGGCTCTGACTCTGTACTCATTTTTTCCTTAACTCTTTGGTAAAAACAGGCTAAAATTTAAATCCTCCTCTTGCAGTAGAGTGGCTTAGACTGCCTATTAGGCTGTGAATATCTATCTCTCAATACTGCCTTTTCCCTGGGAAATACAGCAGAGGCCACACAGAGTACAACAGCATTTAATGGTCAAACAGTTGTACAGTATTACCATCAGCCACAGAAGCTGTGCTGAAGGGTAGAACCCAATGCTTCCCCACACCAGGCAAAGCAGTATTGGACGTGAGCTAGCATGTAGCTGGGCCCATGTCCTCATTTCTGGGGCCAAAGGAGGGACCACCATCAAATACCCCCAAGCTACCACTCTGTGTTCACCAGAGGAGGGATGTAAACCCCACATGCAAGAAGAAACCCCTTGCCCCCAATGTCAAATGGGATGGGGATGTAAGAGTTATAATTATGGGGAAACTATGTAAGCTGTTAAGAGTTCAGAGGGGTAGGGATTACCCCTGTTCTCCATCTCCCAGAGATGCTCACTTCCCAAGTTTCTTCATCCGTTCATCAATGTTGGCAAAATTCCCCTCAACTGTGGACAGGTTTTCACGCATGGTTGTCTGCACCTAGAAAGTAAGAGATGTCTTACTCTTGGTTAGGTCCAGGTACTTACCTGGATGAGGAACAGAAGACAACAAACAAACACAGCTGAAGAGCCCTGGAGTGGAGATCAGAATAGCAGTTTTCAAACTACCCTGGAGTACTGGAACCTAGCTCAGCGTCTGCCAAGCAGGCAGAACGCTAAGAATTCTCACTGTGACTTCAACCAGAATAGTGTTTATCTGTTTGATACAACACGAGCAAAATCTGATTTTGTTGAAATGTGGGTTTTATTGGTTCAAAATTTTAGAAAACTGCTCTACAGGAAGAACACATTATACCAAATACTTTATATATTTTTTCATTTATCCTGATGGCCCTATGCTGCTGGTCTCAACGTGAATGCTTTCCCTGACACTGAGAACAGTGCTGCCAAGAGAAGTTGAGGACTCACTATTTGCTGGGCACTGCTAAAAGAATGAAGGAAGAAGGTAAGGTTCACTGCCCAGGGCCAGAAATGAAGTGGCAGAACCAGGTTGAATCCTGGCTTCTAATTTCAAAGTGCCATGTGCCTCGCAATGTACTGTGATAGGAGTATCTAGGTGAGGACTCCAGGGAAGGTAACATTAAGCTGAGACTAAAGGAGGAAAGGATAGGTGTTATAGGGGAAAAACTGCCGTTTATTTTGCCTAATCCATATAACTATGACATAAGTATAGTTTTCCAGATGGTAAGAAAAATGGACTGAAGTGTAAAGGTCCAGTCACCACTAAAAATCAGTATGAAGATTCAGCCCCTGGCATACCACTATATGGACTAAGGCAGACCCTTATGAGAGAAAGCTGGAGAACCTAGTCTGCTGGAGGAGAGAGGTAGCGGGCCAGTAATGGGACACACACCTGGGTTAAGAGTGTAGTGTTGTCCTTGAGGGAACTAGCAATCATTTGCTGTGTGGTATCCAAGTGTGTCAGGAGCTGACCGAACTGCATAGCTACAAAAAACAGTATAGGTAGGTTAGACTCCAAGGCGAGGGAAGGGAACAAGGTTTCCCACTTTACAATTCCACTCAGCACCCCTGGCAGGTGGCCTTCCCACCTTGCTCATGCAGTTGCTTGATGGTAACAAGTCTCTGTACCAGCTCAGGGAGGGTGGAGGCGATGGGGCTCCAGCGCTGTATGGTTTCATATAGCTGGTGCACCTGCAGGGATAACAGAGGGGACGGGGATGGCCAAGCCACCGATGACCTCCACACTGATTACTTCATTAGCGCAGGGCAAGGTCTACACAGCAGAGGGAGCACTGCTTTGAGTTTCTCAACTGGTAAGAGCTTATGAAGACAGGGACTTGGGGATTCAGTGCTCTCCTGCTTGGGTATTCCCACTACCAGGATGACTGGAAGAACATGAGGAAGCAGGAAAGAATATGAAAATAGGCAAAGGTATTTCCTGACCTTGCTCTGTGTATCTGCATCTTCTACAGAGGCTTTATGCTTGGCAATTTCATTCACCTTTCCCAGGACACTCTGAAAGAACAGATTTTAGGTTGATAATGAGGACACCCAGAGCTTCCAAAGTCCGGAGCTGCCTGTCATCCCATTTGCCCTCTACTTAATACCTGTAGCCGAGCCTCCACTTGGTCCAAAACTGCAAGATCCAGGGCGCTCACCTTTGCCTGCAACAGCTCTACAGTCTCCTGGGGGTGGGAGTTGGGACAGGTTTCATGAGAGGGATCAGACTAAGAGGAGGCAATTCTGTATCCCACTGGAGGGAATTAATATATAGCCACAGATCCAAAAACAATTCTCAAAGCAAATCCATCCAGGATCCCCCCAGTAATCAAATACTTCAGTTCCTTTAAGACTCACCATAAGACAAGCTCCCTGCAGACCTGCAGAAAGAGGATTCTGGTGGGAATAAAGGAACAAAGAAATCAGTGATGTTTTTATTTCCATGTGATTACCACCTCCTCCCATCCTTTCTGGTTCTAGCTGGCCACCCGCTAGCTGACCCTGTAACTGAAGCCCTTTTCTGACTCCTCCCAGGCTTCTGTGGAATGCTGTGGACCTCAAAGCTCAGGGTGCAGGATCTGAGGTTCAGACTAAGTATAGGAGAGCACCTGACCTGAGCATCCTGCTCACAGCGTACAGTTGCTTCCAGCTCTGTCAGGCGCTTCTCAAGTTCTGCAACCTAGAGAGAAAGGAGGTGAGATTTGCCATCAGCCTCCCTAGCTGCTGTAATGGGAGGTAAGAGCCCGCTCTTCTCTGCTTGTCCACTTTCCACTCCCCTCCCTTTCTCCTGTACTCTGCCAAGGGATTCCGTTCCCTGGGACACATCCCTAGTCACAATCTTAACATCGTAACAAAGTAGATGCATGAGGAAACATGGAGCACGACACATCAGAATGATCAGAAGCTTTCCCCAGGACCCTCTACCCAAATCCGACCCCGCGCAGGGAGGCAGAAGTCTCTAGGGCCATATCTCTCTCCCGTAGCTAGCACTACGGGGGTCAGCTTCTCCTCGGTGGCTGACTCCTTCACTGTTGTCTGGTATGAAAGGAAGTAGACTGTGGGGGGGGGGGCAATGATGAATTAAGGGGGGGAAACGTTCAAGACCCTTAAGGACAGCTCTGTGTGGAAGCCACTAGGACATTTCTTACACTGAATGGAGAGTCATGTATATTCCTAAACTCTGAAAACTTCAGCCCCCTTATCCAGGAGCTTAGAGAATCTTTCTCTTTCTAATGGGAGGTCCTCCTCTGTCATAGCAGAAAGTGAGAACTTAGTTACCTCAACCGGTCCCTCAACCAGCATTACACACATACTTACTTTGGCAGCTTGAGAGAATTTGTCCTGCTCAGGCCGAGAATGTAGTTCATATGTGACAAGGCTGCTATCCAGGGGGCTCCCGTTGGTGGTCTTTCCCCCTGAACCAACCCCTTTGCTGTTCTTTGTTGCTTCCAGCTGCAGCAGCAGACGCCTGGGTCAAGAGACCAAGTAATAGTGTCATGCCTTGAAGGATGTGGACCAGTCCAGTCACTCTCATTTCTGTCTCAAAGTCAGCATTAAAGAACACTAGGCCATCTTTCTCCCTAGTGTTAATGTCAGGACATGGCTAAATTCTTCTAATACCCCAGACAGCAATGTTTTCCCAACCAAACAGGGCACCCACTTAGCCAGAGCTCCATCAGGGTCGGTAAGGTTGATCGTGGCATCTGGTCCCAGCAGCTTCTCTAGGTGGGATGCAACTAGCTGCTGCTTCAGGGCAGCCAGCTGTTTAGCTAGCACCACGGGGGTCAGCTTCTCCTCGGTGGCTGACTCCTTCGCTGTTGTCTGGTATGAAAGGAAGTAGACTGTGGGGGGGGGGCAATGATGAATTAAGGGGGGGAATCGTTCAAGACCCTTAAGGACAGCTCTGTGTGGAAGCCACTAGGACATTTCTTACACTGAATGGAGAGTCATGTATATTCCTAAACTCTGAAAACTTCAGCCCCCTTATCCAGGAGCTTAGAGAATCTTTCTCTTTCTAATGGGAGGTCCTCCTCTGTCATAGCAGAAAGTGAGAATTTAGTTACCTTGATTTTCTCAACCTCAGTTGTCAGCTCTTGGACCTCATGCAGTAGTCGCTGGTACTTTTGCTGGGGTGTCTCCTTTACTCCCAGACCCTCTCCAAGCTGGAGAACAAGCACAGATGATGATATCATCTCCCAGTATAGGAAATCTTAAGAATTTATCCAAACTCTGAGCCTGAATTATATAGTGATAGCTGGAGGCCTAAAGATACTCCAGAGTAAGCAATAGGTTAAGGCACCCTCAACTGCATCTTATTGGGCTCCTCAGAACCTGCAGCTAGAGAGAAATTCAAGAGTCCTGACTGTATCTCTTGATCTCCCTAAATGCCTGCCAGGATCTCTGCACCATTCCCATCAACACCCACACCAACAAACCATCTCATATTCTCCAGACTCATATCCTGTCCTCTTGGTTTTTCCAATACGATCTGAGAAATCTGCAAGAAGAGAAAACAGAATTGAAGGCCTGACTAGGCTCAGGGCAATGGTCTCACAACTGTGCGGCTTCCATGAGGGACCCTCTCCCCAGAGCAAAATTCATGAAGGCCTGAGGACAGGCTATTCCTCACCCATTTCCAGTCTTACCAAGTCCCTTTGTCCCCACTCTCTTGTCTTTGAACTTGTCATAGGCAGCATTGGGATTGACAATGATGTGTTCCACACTTGTACTCGTTAGCTCCTCCTGCAGGAATAGGTAGTTCAAGCCAAGGGCAGATTCTTTCCACCACAGAACTTTCCCAACCCTTCAAAACCCCCAAATAACTAGGGGACTGGCCCTACATTGCCAAGGGGAAAGAAGGCTGCTTCATTCCTAGCTTCTGACCCACGTTCAACCTAGGAAATGGAAGCTTCCTGGTAACTTTGGAGTCTCAGTTGTATAAATATTAACACCAATTCAATGGGGAACAGAGGCAATGTAACCTCCCCACCCACTCTGTACATAACCCTCCCCACACTCTCACCCATCCAATGGGTCCCTCCCAGTTATCTGGCACATACCTCATACTCAGGGCAAGAAACCAACCTGACCTCTTTTAACCTCCCCCTCCCAAAAGTCAGTTTCCTTGTCACTGAAGAAGTCCGTTTTCAAGCTAACCTCTCATCTGTGCTGGAAAGAAAGAGGAAGGATAGCAGACAGACGACTAACGCTGACAGTGAGTATTAGAACTTTAATAGGCTACTGAAGGGAAGGCACCTTACATGCCATAGGAAGGTTGGTAGAAGGCCTGACTAGAAGTCCTATTTCCAGGCTGCCATGAGGTCAGGTAGCTGAGGGGGTAGAGAGAAGAGGCAAGGGACTCTGTATTACCTTTTAAGGGACATCTTAGAAACAGAAGCATAAGCAATTATTTGCTTGCCAAGAATACTGCATGTGGCAAGTACCACATGTGTTAAATCCTGAAATGAGGACAGCCCAGCATCTTTCCAGAGAAACTGCAGCACCTGCCTCTTCTCCCTGACTCCTCTGCTGTGTCTCAAGCACTAAAGTGCCTCCATAAACATACAAAATGTAAGGAAAGTGAGAGATTTTATTCTAGAAATTGAGCACTGGTTTCCTCCTTACTAGATACCTACTTGCTGTTCAGAGTCCACAAACTATACCAAGAGTGGGCCCTGAAGATTTTATGTCTCTCCTTCAATTGTAAGTCTGGTAGCTCTTACTACATTACTAAACGAAGAGGAAGGAGACCAGGAGTCCTATTCTATTTGGGATGACATCACTCCATTCTACAGGAGGAAGCAAATGAGTCTCTAACAGTGTTCTTAACCCTGGCTGCACTACATAAATTGTAAAAAGAAAAAGAGAAGGAAAAAAAAAAAAAGAGAGAGACCTGGGCTGGTCTCTGTGGAGTCTGATTGAATTTTCTGGGGTAGGGCCAGGACAGGAGGCCAATTGAAAAGCCACCCAGGTGACTTTAATATGCAACCAGGACTGAGATTCTGTCTGGGGGTTGAGGAAGAAGGGAGGATGATGATGGAGAGACATTATCAAGAGCAGAAGACAGAAGCTCTGTCTCTCATTCTGGTCTGCTATTACAGAAGGAATCAGTGTGAATGGCAACTTTTAAAACAGGCAGAAGAGGAGGTAAGGAGAAAATATCAGCTTTGATCTTTATCTCTTCAGGGAAGTGCTGGTTGGAAGGGCAAGAGCTAAAGATTAAGGGAAAACAAAAGAGCTCCCTGCCCCACATGCAAGGGCATAGGGGAAGAGATAACTGAGTCTCAAATTATCATCTCTTTAATCTCTGCAGTTATGACCAGTTAAATACTGTGCAGTCTCTGAAAGTGTCTGAAAAGGACTCATGCTCAGGAAAGACAGCCACCTTCCATTAATTTCACACTCAAGAATATGCCACTCCTCCCTGAGTGATCTAGGAATCATTTTAAAATCCTCTTAAAAAGAGGAATGGAGGCACAGTCTTCAGACCGAGGGAAGAAATTCATCAGCGCCACTGTGCGTTAAGCCCTTATTATGGGCCAGGTACTATGTAGATGCGAACCTATTTTGTTATTTACTTTTCCTAAATAGGGAAAAGGGGAGTAATAAAGGGTAAATGCACAGAACATGAGTTCCAGAAGTGCTGGACAGCGCTTTCCTCTCCTTATCCTGCTGTGGAAGCATGTCCTGGGCCAGAAGGGCTGCCCGGCACTAGCACCCTCATGGAGCCTCTCTGAAGGCGCGGCCCCAGACTCGGGCCCGCATGCTTTAGTCCTCCAGTGGCACCTACTCTGCCAGTGTGTTGGAGATCTGGGGGCATGGGTCTTACAGTGATTTGTGAGATGGAGGCGGGGCTAAGTAGAGAGAGGAAAGGTTTAGTAGACAAAAGGAGAGAAAAACTGCCCACCACAGCACACCCCGTTAAAAAGCAGATGAAAGGTAAGGCTTCTTACCAGCTCCTTGTGGTTTCCCCAGAGGTGAGAAAATCAAGAGTTAAACGGAAAGGGAGTGGGGAAATAGGGGTGAGGGAGGGGAAAAAAAAAGACAAAATTTTTATTAGCAAATTGTCACATGCACTACATGACAGTCTTCAAACACACTGCACCACAGGGCCCCGGGGAACCTAGCAAAATTTGGGGGCCAAAATTTTCAGCTGGGGTCACCATATACCCCAAGAGAAAGAGCTTGGGACCCTTCCTTCTCTGGTGGTGAGGATGTCATGAAGCTTTGCCATCACAGCAGCGATTTAAGGCCGTCTGAGAACCAGGAGTTAGGCGCTTGTTGCAAGCTAGCGGCATGGCACAGGGAAGGGAGGGCAAGGGAAGGCTGAGGGGGAGGGGAAGCTGTAGACATGGCAGAATGTGAAGCAGAAGCTCTAGAAATTCTGAAGACCTGTAGTTGATTGAGGGTGCATAATTCTCAAGGGGGAGTTTCCCTTAACAGTTCATGGTTCAATTTTTCCTGTCTCCCAGTCTCTCGAGTTTTGAAGAATGAGACATCTGGATGGCAGAATCACTCACCATATGGTTTGATGTGACTTTAGGTTAAGCAGAATAAAATACATCAATTACAGATTGTGAGCTTAAGGAAACATGAAGTAACCTAAGTGCAGCCCATTCTCATTCAATGCTACCAGAGGAGAGGCAGGGCAAATCCTGGTCCTTCATATCGTCCGGGGTATTTGTATTTATCTTGAGTGGTCAGTAACTCCCCCTTCAGCTGAGGGACCCAGAGCAATTCTGTCATGACTGCTAGCAGAGAAGCCAGAGGACACAAAGACCCATCGCTATCAGCTCAAGGGCAGAACATGTTTTTTCAACCCTCTGTTCACAGGATTCACAGGAGGTGGAGGGTAGACAAGGGAGAAAGGTGAGAGTATTTCAAAAAGACCTTAGTTTAGTCCAGGCCACAAAGATAAGGCTCCCACTTGTAGGCAAGACTGGTAAAGAACAGCTAGAAGGAGAATTCCAGCTATATGCCCTGCCTCTCCAGGAGTTCTACAGCATGAAGAGTTGATGATGGTCAAGTGCACATGAAAACACACAATGGTATAAGACATGTGCTTCCTGCTCCAGAGATTTCAGTTAGATACACCTGAACCTTAACCTCTCCTTCCCCAGGAGATGTCAGGGTCCAGCCCAGCTAAGACTCCTCTTTTGGTTCAGGGTAGAGGTTGATCAAGGTCCCATGGTCTAGGCTGGGGTGTCTCTGTGCAGAGTGGGTGTAAGCTCTCACAGGTGCACACATGCAAACATATGAAAGGAGGCGCACACACTATACCTTTCTCTTACTTGCCCCAACAAGCTAAAACCAGCTTGGGAGAAACAAGGAGAGAGGACAATGGGCCATAAGTTCACGTTCAGATCATGAAGAACAAATAAAATGGGAAAGACAGAAAAATTTAAAAAGTGGCCTATTTGGAAATAGTATAAACCACCTCCAGGTGTGTCCTATGGGTAGGGTGTGGGGATGATGAGATTTTAGTCGTAATTCCTACAACCTGGAGTAGTTATGGTCACCATAGAAACCTACTATACCCAGCCACCTTGACTGAAAATATTCTAAATGCCCTGATCCCAGGTACCAGCTTACCTGGCACATGATTCCCAACCCCTTTCTAGTGGACTCCCAGACAAAGTGCCTGTGCCTCAAAGAGCAAAACCTGAGTTCTAGATCAGACAGGAAGAAGTCACTGCTGCTCTGAGTCTGTTCAAGCTCTATGCTAACACTGCAGCCAGGGGGATTTCAGGACCAGGATGACAAAGAAGATGGAGAGTGCTGTAGAATAAAACTGTCCAGATGGACCAACATAATGCTGACCATCCATTCATTTCTAAAGGAGGGGCACAGAAACAAAAAGACTCATGAAAGCACAAATAACCCGCCATTATCTTAAAACTGCACCTAACACTCCTTTCCTATCCCACTTACCTTTCTCTAATGGCTTAACATAGGGGAATGCTAAAATGTGTTTTTTCGTGGGGATAAGCCATACACCACTAAGAAATGAGAACTATGGCTGTCTCCCGCGTTCTCTTGTCTAGAATGTTAAGTCACTCCTTTTTTCTTAGCTCCATTACAGTCTGAGGAGAAAGGCAACCCCCTTCTAACATTTCTAAAAACATTTCTCGCCTCCATGTTTCTATCCCATCCTCTCTTTGACAGTTTTATCCTACAGACATCACAAGAAAAGACAACAATTCATGATCATATTTGTACTTCTAACCTTGATTAATGACCTTTAAAGGAAAGGCCAGTGGGTCCCTTAGTGACCCAGCTCTGGACTCATTAGAATTTAAGACAATTAGCTACAACAATAGCACAGTGACAGAGCATCGCATGCAGGATGGCAGATGAAAAAAACATGCAAAGAAGCATCGAATGGTCTTACTTGTGCAAACTAGTGTCCAGGCAAGGTGGTGAGGAGGGAGGATGGGGGGAAGCATTAGGAAAAACTCACGTAAGTTTAAGTGTGCCAATAGTCAACGAACACAATCAAGCATACTCTACGGTATCTCAAATTGTAAGGAAGAGAACCTACTGTTTCTCATCTCGGGCTGGTGGAACATCCAGCGGTACCCTCGGGTGGACTGAAGCCTGTTGCAGGGCTCCCCCAACCATGGTCAGGTCATTTCCCCCCTTTCACACGGCATGGGGGACTTATGGCATAAAAGGAGACTAAATCCTGTTTCTAGGGAGGTTTTCTAAATTTACCCCCCTTGCTCCAGCAGTTCAAAAACTATGGGCAGAATGTCACAAACTCAAAGCAGGTTGTGGAAAGGAAATTTCAATTGGGAATTAGCTTCACCATTAAAACATTTTAATAAGTTTCCAAACAAGTCATCATTCCTATCAACCCAGAAGTGTCCTCATTCCAAAGGAGATCCTCCTAGATTGAAGAGGAAAGGGCTGGTCTGTGCAGTTTTCTGGCATTCATTTGAGAATACTTTACTTCCAGCTATAATTGTTTTAAAGCGATAGTAGAAAAATCAGGATCATCTTTACCAAAATTAAAATCGTCTACTACTTTCTTTCCCCATCCTTTCCACTATGAGACTCAAAAAACTTTTATGTTTAAGTTAAATTAACAATTACAATTTTTAAGGGCTAATAAAAAACATTTTCCTCAACAGCCTGATTTCTTCCACAGATGAAAGATATTAAGACAATGAGGGTCAATGCTATTTGACTATTCCTTTAAATAAAAGTCTGAAGACACCCCCCCCACACACACACACCCCCCCCCCCAAAAAAAAAAGGTTCCATCAGAAGCTAGCTATATTGGTTGTCTCCAAGGAAGGGAACTGAGTGGTGACAGGCAGGGGTGAAAAGAAAAACTTTTTGTTCTACATGCATATATTACCTATTTTTTTAAAACAAATACAATTAAAATTGAAAATAATCTGGAGACTAAGGCAGAGCAATGCCATTACCAAGGGTTAAGAAGGTGACTGGAAACCTCAGGGTGCAGCCATAGTTGTGGGGATGTACACTGTAGCCAGTGCCAGATCTTGGAAAGGTAGGTGAGGAGAGAGGCTGCTAGTGAGAATTCAGGTTTCCCCAACATGAAGCTTCTGGACTGTCTAAATACAACCACTGCTCCTCAAATTGCACATTTACATCAATATTAAGAGCAGCAGCAGAACCATTACTCAGCTGACTTCCCGAAAGCTACCCTCATAAAGCCTATAGGGACATGCAGGGGCCAGACACATTAGCTGACATCAGGAAATCTCTCAGCCCCCTTTTATCAGCCTCCTCTTCCCCAGAGCTCCTGAAGCGACTGAAGGTCTTCCCACCCCACTCACTCATCAGTGAAGAGTCATTTAGCTAAGGTGATGGAGGCAACTGAGTTCTCTTGCATTTACCACCCAGCTCCTGTGCACTTCTGCATCTTGGGCACTATGTTGCAGGACACGAACATTTACAGTATTCTCTCCCCATTAGTCATTTCACTAGATGCTACTAAAATAGACTACTCAGTTTGAGCAGGGACAAACAGCCAATCAAGGCTGCACATTCAGGCTCTTCCACACCTGGAATAGATGTCACTTTCTTTTTATTAAGAGACATTCCAGTACCCTCAAAAGGAAAACTACAATATATCTTTTGGTTTGGAAAGGGGACTATGGTGATACTACCTGTTTGTATCTCAGTGACAAAGGGACAAAGTTTCATTCATTATCTCATCATGATGACTGGATATTTTATAGGCAGAGGCCAAGGCCAGATTTGAAACTAGGCCAGTTTCTGAACTGTGGCAGAAGAGTGAAGTCCTCAGCATATTTACCTGCCCTGTAAGCCCACCGACAGCTTCCTAGTACGATAGGAGAGAGGTGCCTACCTGGTCCTTCAGCCATTACATCTGCAATTATCTCCAGATACTCAAGCTTGGGGGGACAGACTGACATGCCAGCAAGTACAGAAGCCACAAGAAACACACCACTGAGAGAGGGGACTGGGAAGGTGTTCCCCACAAAGAAGGAATCACTTCCACAAGGGGAAAATCAAATAATAAATAAGTGAGTACGCCAAGCCATACATCATAAGCCAGCAACCAGCATTTTCCAGAACTAACCAGCCCCACAGACATAGCCACAGACTTACAGACACACATACTGAGCCTGTTCCCACTGACTCTTGGTCACAACTGTACTGAGATCTCACATCATCAATGTGACACAAGTCCAGCTCTCTTTGGAAATAGAATCTAAAACACAATCTATAAGAAATGCTAGTAGATCTTAGTTCCCCATGGCAATCACAGTTTTTATTATGTTGATTTCCATTCATTCAATTTTGTTTTTCTTCTCTGTATATCCTATATGCATCCTAACTCCCATTAGCCTGGGGGATCTTTGAGAGCAGGGATATTTTCTTGTGAATTACATAAAAATCAACATAGAATGAACGGATTCAATAAACAATGCTAAATGGTTCCCCTCATGATAAAAAATATGTTCACAGTTAATTACTTCTGAGAGCTTCACTTTGATCTGAAAGTATTACCAGGGTCTCTCCTCTGCTGACATAAAAAGAGTTACGTTATTCCTCAAATTTGTTTCGCTATGGACAGGTCACTTATCTTTCTAAAATTGTCAAATCAGGGGCCTATCTCCTAACAAGCAGTCTCAGCACTATCACCGTTACAGCCTAAGTTCAAACCCTGGCCAGGAAGCTAATTCACATATGGTGTAGCAAACTTCATCTGTCTCACCCACTGCTCCCCTTAGCAGTATATTTTGGTAGATCTACCTTTTCTGCTCCCCACTCTGTCTCTGGTGAATACTCTCACCCCCGCACCTCTGGCCTGCAGTACCCCAGTTCTACGCAAAAAAAAAAAAAAAAAAGGTAATTAAAAGGAGATGCTGGTACCTAAAAAGGTAAGTGGGAAGATCAAATTGAAAAAAAGAAATCTTCAAATCAATTTCTTACTGCTTTCCCAATAGATACTGGCTATTCATATAAAAGTGTTCCTCTATACTTCAAAGTCTAGCTCTTGGTAAGATACTAATGAACATGTGTGAAATATTTTATGAAATAGGCTTAGTTCTAACAAGCAGTTTAGAAGTGCTCAGACTTCATGATTCATTACCATGGACTAATACCCAGGGGCCTAACTAAGTTGCTAGTCCCATACCTGTTTTGAGATATTTTCATTTTATTTAGTATATGTGCTGCCAAAGCGAGCACTTGGATATTTCACTTAAAAAGGCCCTAGGCTCGGGTCTTGATAGTTATATCATTGAACTGACTCCTTCCTGGCATTGTTCACTGGTGGCTACAAGCCCAGCAAGCTCTTTGCAAGCTCTGCAGCTACATACCACCCAGGCTGGGTTGGCACACCTGCTTACTGCTGTGGCTGGCCAGAAAAGGGAAAGGTCCTGCCTAGGGGAGGGAAGTAGGAGTCCTGAGGCAACACATCACCTTACCGCATCAAACTCCGCTTGGTCATCCTCAGGTAGGTCGCTGGTTTCATAAACATCTGGCTCGTTCCTGGCCTGCAGGCAGAAGCAGTAACCACCCAACCTCACTACCCAGCATCTGTGGACACCCCTGACCCCACTCCATTTGTACAAACTAACAGAGAAGGCAGACTGTGACGCCACGATTCTGTCCCTTCTCTTCCACCTGCCCCATCAACTGGACATCAGTTCTCAAGTATTAGAGGGATGGGGATGACAGTGGGACAACCTGGACCTGATGGTAAATGGTGGATGTAAGTGATAAAGATGTTACCCTGATTGAAAGGGGGGGGGGGCAGGTAGGATCCCTGGAAATAGTTACCTCAAAAACAGGAGAGGGCTATTCTCGAATTAAGCCCTGTATACCACTACCCAGCCCAAGGGTTGAAAGTGACTCAGGACTTTAATACCCAAGGTCCTGTGACCCAAACCCAACCCGGAGAACGCAGGCAGGGCAGCACAAGGGGAGGCTATATGCCGGGAGAAGGGGGCAAAGCTCGCAAGAGTGGTGTCAGGGGGCAGATTATCCTGAGCACAGAGTTCTCCATCTAGCACAAGAGCTCTGCCACGGTAACCTCTTCCTTGGCAGGGTGAAGGCCATCATCAAGTGACCTGGCATGTGTGCCTGGAGATGGGACGGGAAGCTTATGGGAAGATTTGGGGCGAAAAGGGTGGCATCGATACAGATGGTAGAAAACACTCGGACACAAGTGGCAAATACCCTGACACGATTTCTGGGCCAAGAAACCGGAGACTGCCGGAAAAGGGGCCTACTAGGCCATCCCAAGGCCCTGCCCAGTCGGGTTGGAAGAGTCCGGACGGTGCTATGGCTCGTCAAGGAGCCAGCGGCAGGGACCCTTGGGGCGGAGGAAGGGCTGCAGGCGGGAGGGGTCACGGGTTGATCTCTGTTTAGGGTCCTTAAGAGGTCGGGGGCGCGGTCCTATGGAGCCGGGGCCGGCCCAGTACTCACAATGCCGGGAAGGTCGGCGTACTTAGGGTCCGCCATGGCGGCGGCGAGGCGGGGTGGGGGGACCGGGGCCTCGGTGGAGCCGGGGCCGGTGTTCGGATATGGGAGAGGCTGAGTCCGGTCTCAGACTAAGGCGGTGGCGGAGGGAGCGGCGGAGGAGGCGGAGGAGCAAGAAGTCTCGCGACAGGAGTAGCACAGGAACACGGTAAAGCAAATGTCGCGAGAACAGCTCAGCTACCCCACCTCTGGAGAAGAGGGGATTGGCGAGAAAGAGGCCAGGGAATGAGGTAATGGCGGGGAGACGGCGCTTAGGGTTGTGGGATATGTAGTCTGATCGAATGGGGCTTGGGCGGAGACCAATAATACACTTTGGGAGTTACTTCGCGCAATTAATATTCTTTCACTTTACAGTAAATCTATGAGGGAGCTTTTATAATTCTTATTTTTCAAATGAATAATTTTGGACCCAGAGAAATTAAATGACTAGACAGAAGTAGCCCAACTAATCATGCTGTGGCACAGACAGGGCTTCAAAAACAACTATGATTTAGTAAAGGTTTAGTCATATAAAGAATGAAGAAGTTAGGTGAGTTTAGGTTATGACTGTCAGATAAAATACAGGAACATAGTTAAATTTGAATTTTCAGATAAATAATAGTTCTTTACACTTGATCTTAGCCAAAAAAGACCAAAAAGTGATAGATAAATAATGGTTTTTTAGCATAAGAATTTCTCATATTTGGAAAATATTAACACAAAAATTATTTGTTTTTTACCTGACGTTTGAATTTAAGTGGGAACTTTTCAAATCTGGCAATCCTATTTCAAGCTGAAGTGGTGGCTTTATGCCTGTATGAATAACCTTTGTGCTCTTCTTAGCCACTTGACTAATATTTTTCAGCAATTTGAATTTCTCAGTTCAATAAAATTAAAATATCAACAAACCTTTCTGAGGATAAACATAACATTGCACCTTTTAATGTTGCTAAATAGGTGCATAAAAAGGGAAGAAAACCTATTTACACTATTACCATCATTATGTATACAAGTGGGAAGGACTGCCTCTTAGAAGAAAAGACAGTTCTTTGAATCTTTACAAACTGAACTTTATGAAAAACTTACCTGATTATGTGGTTTGGGGAGGGGGGATGTATACCCAGTGACTGCCCTTGGATTCACATTTTGAAACTCCTTCACTAAGGAGGCCACTCTAGACCCCCTGGGACCTGAGTTTGGGATGTTTCACAGGATGTTTTCTGAGCATGCAGTATGCTGCAACAATTAAAAATAGTGCCAGACCAAGTGACTGGACAGTTGCCTATTTTCCTGAGTTTGGAATTCATTGTCATTCTATGCATACTCTCCTGACTCCTCCCCAAGCCTCTACCCCTCTTTCTCTATAGTTCTCTTGCCTTCCCACTCAGTTTCTTACTCTGGATCCCTTTCCTTCAGTTTCTGTAAGAGTCAAGGTAAGTTAGAGGTATAGGCCCAACTCAGGAAATCCTGTCTGCTAAGTTCTGAGTGGATGGTCTTTCTGACCAGGCCATCTCTTATCCTGGCTTCATAGCCCCTAAGTGACCTTAGACACTTACCAGACAATTGCTAAGCAGAACCTCTATCCCCTCCTCCCTTCTCCCATCACTCCACTCCTCCCTTTGGCCTAGAGCCTCAACTCCTGCAGTCTAACTCTGTTGGCCAGCAGTGGCCTCTGATGTGGAGAAAAATCAATTTGGAATTTGGTCAGCTTCTAGGTGGTTCTACTCAGGGGCTGCAGGATGAGTCTAACCTGAATGGAGGAAGGACAAGGAATCTTTAGGTTTAGCTTTTTTTTTTTTTTTTCAAAAGGCCACAGAAACAGAGACAGAAGGCATGAGAAGGGGGCAGGGGTGTTCGTACTCCATTCAACAATAACTGGGACAGGAAGTATAGTCACACAGGTACCTAAACCTGCCTGAAACCCTAAGGAAGAGGTCAGCCCTAGAGGTCCTTTGTCAAAGTCCTTATCCACCCCTATCACCATCCTTCCTTCATTATTTTCTGACTCCCTTTCTCTTGCAAAAGTTATTCCTGCCCACCTCCCTCCCAGGCCCCGTCTTTGAGGCAAAAATAAGTATTTTATCTGCTTTTGAATTCTCATAGCCCAGTTTGTCTTCCTTCAAACTGGAGACCTGATATGTATTGTTCTGAGAGTACATCCAAAGGATGTAGGGAAGGGAAATAGCCGAATCCTTCCCTGACACTTCTGTCTGTAAAATGAAACCTGGACTCCCCAACTCCATAGGGTTACAAGCCGCTGCCCTTGAAAGTTAAGTGGGTTGGGAAGCTGTGAGAGGGTGTAGGGTAGAGGGAATGAGAAGTGTACTTCCACTTTAGAGAGAGCTGTGACAGGGTGGAGGATATCCAGGAATAAGGGGGTGAAAGTGCTGTTGACTGTCTTCCCTAGAAGGGGGACCGGCCACCTCCAGCCCCCTTACCCTTGTAGAGGGGGATGAAGTCCGAGAGAGGGACAGGCCGATCAGGGATGGGGAGGAGGATGCAGTGGGTGACTTGGGTGGGAAGAGGGGTGGGGAAGGTTACACCCGAGCGTTAGAGGTGGGGAGAGGAGACGAGAAGAGAGAAAAGGCGCCACCCTTTGGCCACCGACGCCTAGCGGCTGGACCCCCCCGAAGCCCCGCCCCCGCTGCTCCAGCGCGGCCCCGCCCAGGCCCGCAGCGCGGCGCTGCAGCGCAAGGGGCGGAGAGGCACAGCAGACAGAGGACCAGACGCCCAGGTCGCCCGCAACCCCGTACCGCAGGAGCGAGCAAGCGCACCCCAGGCCTGCTCCCCAGCCTTTGCCTGGGAACCCTAAACAGCTTTCTCGGCCCCGGAGACCGAGCACCTGCCCTCCCACTCGGCCTCAGCTGAATCCCCCTCCCCGGGAGCCTACACTACCCCTGCAGCCCAAGAAGTACCCCAGTCTGCGCCGGCGACCACGATGGCGGAGACCAACAACGAATGTAGCATCAAGGTGCTGTGCCGATTTCGGCCCCTGAACCAGGCCGAGATTCTGCGGGGGGACAAGTTCATTCCTATTTTTCAAGGGGATGACAGCGTCGTTATTGGGGTAAGTGCCGCCCTAGAGGGACTTTCGGGGAGGGGGTAGGATGCTATTTCAGGGCCGGGGTAGGAGGCCGAACCTTCCCCTTCAGGGAGCCTTAGCCCCTGCTTGTCACTCAGCGCCCCCTCCCCGAGGCTCGTCTTCCACCCTGTACGTCGCAGCCCCTCCTCTCCCCTGCATCGGGGTGGCTGGGTGTGGCTTGGCTAGGCCCGCGGCCAAGTCTCCGCGGAGTCGGAGGGGGATACTTAGATGCGATCCGGAACCCAACTCCCCTTTGCTGCTGTTCTGCGGCGTCCCCACTCCTTAGAGCCAGTCCTCTGATGTTTCCCTCTCCCCTAGAGAAAGGGCATCTTCCCTTTGTTATTGGCTCTGATCTTTTACCCCCACCTCCCAGGAAAGGAAGTGGAAGACTAGGGATGGGCTAAATGGGAGGTGGGCAGTCTGGCTTTCTGCGGAGGTATAAATGAAAGTGCACTATAGGACCAGACTCTCCAACCCCTGAAGTAGTTACAGCTTGGACTTGGGGGGAGGGCATAGGTTCAGCGAAGGGTTTTCTGAGAAATACATTGATGCCACACCCAGTTTGGGGGAGTCTCTGGGGTCCTAAAGAAATGTCTGCCTCTTCCTCCCAGATACAGTGGTAAGAGGATTTAGACACCACCCTTCCAATTCCATCTAGCAAAACAAAAAAACAAAAAAAACAAAAAAAACAAAAAACCTCCAGACACTAAGTGCTTGCTTATTCATCCTTTTTCTTGATGATCCAATAAAAAAAGTAGCAAACCACCTCTACCTCATCATGACAGCCCTTATCCACACAGGAGACCTTATTAAGAAGGAGAACTAATATTTACTGTGTGCTTGTTACCCTACACATATGTTATTTAACCCTCAAAACAACATTCTGAAGTAGTTAATATTTCCATTTTACAGATGAGGCAGTTGAGGTCCAAAGAAGTTGACTTTCTCAAGGTCACACTAATTCATGTATGGAAACCTAAATCTGTGACTCCACGACTCATGTCTTTTCCTCTGTATCACACTGCCTCTGCAGATTGCTGCTCCAGACCTTTCTTTGTGATGGTCCAAAAGAGACTCCTAAGGAATTCCTCACCTACCTCCTTGTTTTCCAGATTGGTAGGGACTGTCAGGATATGGCGTGAAGGGATCTAGGATTAAGTCCAGTAGGACTTGAGGGGTGCTGTTTGAGAAGGGGGTTTGAGAAGGGTGGGTCACATAGGGCAGTTCTCAAGGTCAGTGGCATTTCTTACATATTTTTGATCCACAGTGCCAGGTCCAAGATACGTTTTTTAACTGAATAAAGGAAAGTAGAGGAGGGAGTCTGGACCTTCTGGATCAGTGAGAATGGGACTCGAGTAAACATGCTTTAGGAAGAGACCTGCTTGCATGACCTGTCCCTAAGGGCCCCAGTCTGTCACCGCACTGAGCTCACACCCACACCGAAAACTGAAATGGATGCTTTGGCCTCTTGTGTGTGCTTGGTATCAGTGTGTTTGCCACATAGGGAGGATCCTTATCTCCCTTTGCCTCAGAGACCTAAGCCCTTGCAGTCTGGTCGGTTTCAGTCTGGCCAGGCTAAACGAACACCTGGATCTATCCTGGGAAACTCCTTTCTGAGCATTCTGGACAGCAGGCATTAGCTGTGAGGGTTGGTTCCCTTTTAGACATAAAGGCTGAGAAATTGGAGGGATGTGGTTATGTGGGGACAAATCTACAAAAGTCTTCTACTTTTGAGTTTAGCTTCCTCAATCTAGGTTTGTCGATAAGACTGACATAACTCCATTCTGACCCACCCTGGTTTGGTGGACATGGAATGATGTTGGGATGTGTTATGGTTTCCAACTTGCCAAGATAAACAGGAGAGATAGTCGAAGGTAGGGAGGGAAGAGAGATGAAGAGAGACCCAGGGCCTCTTGCCAATTCGGATTTTCTTATCTCCACAGTTGGTATGTCCTTGTCTGTTTTGCTTGATATTTGTAGGGCTGTGCCTTTGTCTTCATCTGCATCCTCCCTTGCCCTAGCCCTTCCTGTCAGTTTCTCATGCCAAGATAAATGCTTATGAGGGGCCATTTTGTTTGTGCCATGCCTTCCGAGCCTCAGTCCTCTTTCAGGAAGATGATGGTTATAGGAGAAGTGATTTTTGAAGAGACCCTTGAAGGTCCCAAGAAGGAAAGGAAATCTACCTCCTTTCCTCTTTTCGCTACCAGCTTCCTTTGGGGCCCAGTGTGTGGGAGATTGTCTGAGGAATTCACGGAGCATGCCGCTTCAGGATGTCTGGGAAGGTGAGGGAAGAGTGAAGGTGGGAAAGGATAATCTCTCTCAACCCAGCGCCTACTCTTTTCTCTAATGGCTCTCCTCTTTGCCTTTGCGGCACTGCAGCTAGTGCTGGGCAACAGAGTCCCTAGTATTTCTAGGTTGTTTCTGCTTGGCAAAGGGTTGGAGAATAAGCTGGAGAGACAGCTCTGTGGGAACCTTATTTTCCCCTAGTCCCCTGGCCATTCCTGGCAATCTCGGATATAGGGCATAGCAAAGTTAGTGGCCTGAGTCTTAGTAGAAGGCTGTCTGGATCACTGTGTGTAGTGTGTAGCTTCTTTTGCTCTCTTTGCCATTCAGAATCTACTGTGACTTTTTCACTGGACCCATTTAAGGTCTCTGTGCTGGTTTTGGTAGGCACAGTTTCTGGTGTCTGCTCTCTAGGCTGCTGCATCTATGTCATATCTGGGAGAGATGACAATAAGGAAACACACACTCTCCCTCTTTCCTTCTCCCTCCCTCCTTCATTCAAGTGTCCTTTCCATTCTCCTTCAGGTCTCCCAATGCAATGGTTAAGTGGATTCTGAAGAAGGCAAAAAAAAAGGGGGCTATTAAGTATCTCATTTGGAAAAGCTAGGTTGAGTTCTGTAAGATAATTGAGGTAGAGTCAGTATTATTTGGGGTGATTCCACTGATAACTGAAGAGGGGGACAAATCTTCCCTTTCATTTGGGGGAGTCTGATAAAGGAAAATGGAGAGGGGAGGTAATATTCACTGTGGCCAGTGTCTCTCCAGCATTTCCATGGCAACAATCCCCAGGGGTGTCACCATGGAAATCAGGCCCAGTGCTTGGAAGTTCAGCCTCTACCAAGTGCTTTACTGAGGGTAAAACGTTGGTCATCTTTGGACCCTGATCTTAAGCCCTCCTATTAGTTTTGGCCAGTGCACATTATGGAAAACTACACAAAGGTGGCTGGGAGATGCAAATGAACAAGGAGACCATAAGGAAGCTTGGAGTGAGTCAAAGGAGAACTGAGAGCCCTGGCCTCTGGAACTCTGGAGAGGCTTTCTGGAGAAGGTGATGGATGAGGAGTACTTAGAATGCTGAGGGTGGAAGACAGTGGAGTTCAGGGGCACTCCTCAGAGGTAGAGGGTCTCTCTGAGTTTCTAATTTAAAGTCTTCCAGTCTCTGATAATGTCACAGGGTCTTCCACTACCCAAAGGTAGATTGGTGAGGGAGACTCCTTGGAGAGGATGGGAGGGAGAATTCCATACTTCTAAAAATGGGCTTACCAGGGCCTCCCTGGTGGTGCAGCGGGTTCAGCACAGCACTGTGAAGCTGTCCAGAGCCACTGCAGCATGAGTTCGATACCCGGCCAGGGAGCTTCCCATGGTGCAGCAGACCTCTCCTGCCTCGCCCACTGCTCCCCTTATTAGTATACTTAAGTCTATCTGCCTGTTCTGCTCCCCGCTCTGTCTCTGGTGAATCCTGTCACCACCTCACACCTCTGGCCTACACCCCAGCCTGTATGCATAAATAAATAAATCTTAAAAAAAATAAAAATGGGCTTACAGTTGGAAAAGGGGAATGATGAAGGGTTTTAGTTATGTCTAGAAATGCCCAAATAGGGGAGGGGTGTGGGGCAATGGGAAGGAAAAGCCATGATATGGATCTGACACAGTGTTGGTACCTCACTTCTTGGATCAGTGTGGGTTTAGAACCAGATTGGGTTTAAAACAGTGCTTTACCATTCTCAGCTGTGTGACTGTGAGCACACTCCCATACCTCTCTGAACACCAGTTTTCACATCTATAAAATGGAATAATAATAGTCCCTACCTCTTAAGGTGCAGTGATAATGAGATAATACTTATAAACTGCTTAGCACAGTGACAGGTACATAATAAACTCCTGATAAAAATTCAACATTATTGTATAAATGCTGTTTCCTTACCAGCTAGCTTTTGAAATAATTGGAAACAATTTCCCTGCTGAGTAGTTGTTTCATTGCAAGCCCCTGATTTCCTTGTTTCTTCTTCCATCAATGTCTGAATTTATTCAGCATCCTGTGGACCAGAAACTGCTGGTTCTTAGGGAATCCCTGCCTTCAGCACTCTTGGTGACTCAAGCGGCAAAGTGGTCTGGGCAAAGGCCTGGGGTGGGGCATCAGAAATGGCTTTTACTCACTGTGCATCCTGCAGACTGTGATAAGAAACCCCCTACAACATACAACACTGACTTAAAGTAATTATGTGCCACGAGAGTTGTAAATAATCGTGTTTCCCATGTGAGCAGAGGCAGAAAAAGTAGAAAACCACTGACCTAGTTATTCTTGTAGAAAGATCTGACAAAATGAATTCATCCTGAGTATAATCAATAGAAAATCAAAAGAAATGTGTGCCTTAATAGAAATAAAAACCTTAAGATTTAAAAAAATGAAGAACTAAACTGGGCCTTTATGTACTCAGCCAGGAGTAGGAGGGTTATAGCAGGCCTTCCCAGAACCCGTGAAATTATAATCCCCGTCTGTGACTTTCACCCACTCTCACCTCTTGGATATCTTTTATCCTCACAGTTCTCAGAACATCACCTTCCTTCCTGCCTGGTTCCTTCCTTCTTCCCAGCTGAGGCTGAGGAAAAAGGGTTCCTCAGGCAGTAATTGCCTTCAGCACTTGGAGAGCACCCTCCATTTAAAAGGCACTCAGGGTAACTCGAATCCTGTCACTGAAAGTCTGAAAGTGTTAAGGGGGAAGGGGAGGTGTTGAGACAATGAACGTGGTGTGTGTGTGTGTGTGTGTGTGTGTGTGTGTGTGTGTGTGTGTGTTTTGGCACCTGTGTTCCCAGGGGTGAAGAAGGGAGGGCCAAGGTTGGCTTGAGAGTTATATTTAATCCCCTTTGGCCGCACACCTGACTTGGTGAGGCATGGCTAGAGCTCATTGGTGGAGCAAAGATGAGAGCCATTGGGCTGAGATAGAAATGTTTTGTTTGTTTCCCTCTTGAACACTGGGTGGAAGAAACAGGTAGATCCCAGTTCAAGAATTAAGATACATTTTTGTTTAATAACATTAAACACAATTTGATTACAACATTGTTTTTCACCTGTTGACAATGTTAAAAACGAAGAAAACCAGATAGAAGAAACTAAAAATCCTTCAAAATCATACCCCCCCCCGGAAAAGTTGTTAATAATTTGATGTATTTGTTGCCATCTGGTTTTTTTTCCTGCATATGTACACAATTGATTTTAAAGATTTATTTATTTATGCTTACAAGCTGGGGTGCAGGCCAGAGGTGGGGGGCGGTGAGAGGGTTCACCAGAGACAGAGTGGGGAGCAGAACAGGCAGATGGACCAAAACACACTGCTGAAACACACTGCTGAAGGGAGCAGAGGGCGAGGCAGGAGAGGTCTGCTGTGTGCCATGTGAGAATCTCCCCGGTAGGGCATTGAACTTATGCCACAGCTGCCAACAGCTCCACAGCTCTGCACTTAACCCTTTGCACCACTAGGGAGGCCCCACAATTGATTTTAATAACATTGTATCCTAAACTACACATTGTTTTGTGACCTATCTTGTCACAAATATAAAATATCATGACTTTTACCATAATTCAATATTGTACATAATTTTATTATTTAAAAGTGTTAATTTTTGAGTAAGTCTGACATGTTCATATGACAAAATTCAAATGATATGAAAAGGTAAAAATAGCACTTCAGTTTTAATATGCCCTTATTAACAGTGAGGTTGCACATCAGTTTCTATTTTAAGAGCCATTTTGACATCATCTTAGGGCGTTATATGTTATGATAGCACTTACTGAGGTATAATTTACCTGTGGCACACAAAGCTTATGTTGCCAGCTCAATGAATTCTAAACATGCATTGATACCCATGTAACCACTGCCCATATTGAGATCTAGAGTTCACTTGTGCCCCCCTTCCAATCAATACCACCCCCAACTAACTGCTATTTTGACTTCTGTCACTACAGATCAGTTTTGCCCATTCTTGAACTTCGTATAAAAGGAATAGTACAGTATGTTTTCTTTTGCGTTTGAGTTCTTTCACGGAACATGTTTTTGAAATTTGTTGTCCTATCATATCATTTTCTGTTATTAAACATTTTAATTGAAGTAACATTGGTTTATTACACTATATAGGTTTCCGGTGTATCGTCTTTTAAATCAACATCTGTACATACCACATACCATGCTATGCTCACCACCATCACTATATAATCAACCCCTTTAATTCAGTTTACCCACCCCTATCCATTCCCTTTTGGGAACCATTATTTGAGAGTTTGTTTTTGCTGTTTGTCCATTAGTTTTGTTTCTTTATTTCCAAGAGTGAAATCATACAGTGTTTGTCTTCTTCTTTATGACTTATTTCACTTAGCATAATGCCCTCCACGTTCATCCATTTTGTTGCAAATGGCAGGATTTCATCTTTTTTTTAATAGCTGAGTAGTAATATGACATCATTTTAAATAGCAGCAAAAAACCAAATATACATACATGCCATCACTTAATCAATTCCTGTATTAACCAGTCCTTAAAATATTAATCCTTGCAGTTATCTTCACTTTCTCCTTATTATAAGCATTGTGATAATAAACATTCTTGTATCTAGATTTTTATGCATGTGTGCAATGTCTGTAGTATGAATTCTTAGAAGTATCTGAGTCAATATGAATATGTACAATTAAAGCTTTTGATCATATATTTTGAATTGCCCCCATAAGAACTGAGTAGATCTACTGTCCTAGCAGAAAAAAAATGAGGGCACTTATTTCCTTGAACCCTCAGCTACATTATTACAATTACGCTTTTGATTTCCCACTTATTAGGTAAAATGATGTAAACATTTTAGTTTCCTTTTCTTTGAAAATGTTGAGCATCTTTATTGAACATTTGTATTTCTTCTTCTGCTTTAGTATCTGGCTCTGATCCATTTTTTCTGTTTAGTTTTTGTTATTTGTGAAAATTATTTAATAAAAATATTAACCTTTATTTTAAAATCTTAAAAAATTAAATTTTCTTATTTAAAAATGAGGTATTTTTATTTTAGAAAAAGATAAATCTAAATTAAAAGGAACGAAAACTCCTAAATTTTCATTGTCCAAGGATAACCACTATTAACTTTTTTATGCAAAGTTTACATATATATTTATGATATTTTCTTACAGAAATGGGGTAATCCTTTACATATATTAAACAATACTGTGTGCATTCCTTATGTCATTACATATTCTTTTATAATGTCATCTCTAATATTTTATTTTTTAATGTAAAAGCAATGTTGTCATTATATAACATTTTTTTTCCAAAAATTTATTTACTTATGCATACAAGAACTGGGGTGTAGGCCAGAGGTGTGGGGGGTGAAAGGATTCACCAGAGACAGAGTGGGGAGCAGAACAGGCGTATCCACTGAAGTACACTGCTGAGGGGAGCAGCGGGCAAGGCAGGAGAAGCCTGCTGCGTCATGTGGGAAGCTCCCTGGCCGGGGATCGAACTCGTGCTGCAGTGGCTCTGGATAGCTTCATAGTGCTGAGACTTAACCCCTTGCACCACCAGGGAGGCCCTCATTATATCACATTTAAATGTCTTAGAAAAAGTGAAGTATGATTTCCTGTCACTCTGCTCCCAGTCATAACCACCATGAACAGTACTTTTTTAAAAATTGTTCTATTTACTTTTGTTGAGGTAACATTAGTTTACAACACTGCATAGGTGAAGAGTGGACAGTTGGACATTTAAATGTTTAATTGAATTGTCCTCCAGAAAGGCCCATCCGTTTACAGTACTCTTCATTTCAGAGAGCACCTTCACAACGTCTCTCCCTTTGTGGAGTTTGTTTTTTGGCCTCCAGGGACTCAACACAGAGAGAGAAGATCAATAGTTCAGGCAGATTTTTTCCACAAGCCATAGTTTTCACATATTTTCATTATTAAAATTATTATGGTTACCGGTTTTCCTTTATGCAAAAAAATAAAAAAGGAAAGCAAAGTAAAGCACTATTGCCTCACCCTCTTTCATTATGTTTTTGAAATATAATACTTCAAATACTTGTTTATATTTTTAACAATCCAGGACACAAAATGCAAAATGAAACCTTCCTCTCTCCCAACTTCTTTCCTCAAAGCAACCTCTGTGAATACTTTCGTTTAATTCTGCTAGAAAAAAAATCCCTTTTTATTGATATAATACTATATCACATCTCCAGTTCTAACCAAGTTTTGTGACTTTCCTTTGTTAAAAAATGTTTCCTGAATTCTGGTGTTCATAGACTCAGCTTTATATTTCAGTTGGATAAACATAGGCTTTGTAGTAAAACAATGTGACAACTGAGTCACAGTCTCTTTATACAGTTGACTCTTGAACAATGAGCGGGTAAGGGGCACCAACCCCAGCAGTCAAAAATTCATGTATAATTGTTTTTTTTTTTTTTTTTTACTGGAGAGACAGATTGCTCAAGCAGAGAGAGCTCACGCAGACACACACACACACACACACACACACACACACACACACACACACACACACACAGCTACAACGCTTGAGCTCACTGCAATAGCACCAGGACCAGACCACGGCTACAAAATTCTTCTAGAAATAAACTTTTATAGAAATCATTTGTTTCGTGCAGTTAGTACTTACTGCCCCATCTTTACATTTTTTCACATTTCTCTCAACTACTAATGGTGCAATATAGGTCTGTGTGTGTAAATTTTGGTCAATTTTGAGCTTTTATAACAGATCCGTGTATACTTTATGGTAGTAAATGATAAAGTAGACTGCTATCTCCATGTATTTTATGCATTCATGACCTATCTAACTTTTTATTCATTGCTAGACTCTGGTTCATCTGCAAGTTTTTTCAAATTGTTGTAAATCTCAAAAAAAAAAAGGCCTTTAAACTCGTGTTACTCAAGGATCTTCTGTACTGAATGGCAGGAAAACATAACAGAAAAAGTACTTGTTGTCCTGAGTGATTTGCTTCACACTTCTCTTTACCTAATGCTGATTTCTTTTTTTTTTTTTTAAGATTTATTTATTTATACATACAAGCTGGGGTACAGGCCAGAGGCATGGGGCGGTGAGAGGGTTCACCAGAGACAGAGTGGGGAGCAGAACAGGCAGATCAGAAATACACTGCTGAGGGGAGCAGCGGGCGAGGCAGGAGAGGTCTGCCACACCATGTGGGAATCTCCCTGGCTGGGCGTCGAACTCGCTGCCGACAGCTCCACAGCGCAGCGCTCAACCGCTGCGCCACCAGGGAGGCCC